>JAYMTF010000683.1:0-31698 GCA_036897485.1 Pelargonium nanum | reverse complement strand
TCCGATACGATAGCCCTAGCCGCCGCCCAAGGAGCCGCAGCCGCCGCTCTTGAGAGAGAGAAAACCCTTTCTTGCTTCCTCTTTTAATATGGTAACAATATTTTTTAAATTGGTAAAATGAGAAGAAGAAAAGAAAAATAGATAAAGCTGCAAAATTTTATAGGATTATATTGGATATTTTGTAATTGTTTTCATAATCTAAATATCGAACAAAAATATTTGTACAAAATAATACGCGGTTAATAAAACATAATATATCAATTATTTTATTGATAAGCTGAATGAATATACATTATATGTACGTGTGTATTATATTTTATAAATCGGGCGCTTTATATTAAAATTAATAGGAGAGGAAATAATTTTAATTATAGAAAAACATAAAAATTTGTTTAAACATAATTTTAAATATAAAAAACATAAAAATATATCATGTAAATTGCCACATCTCTTTATATGAGGAAAAGTTGTGCAAATTTTGAGACTAATACTTCCTTCTTTCTAATATACGTGTCTTGGTGCACTTGGATTTTTATCTCAAAATGAGTGTTCACTTTCTTTATGAATTTTTTTAATTATGCATTAATTGTTAATAATCTTTAGTCAGCAATTCTTAACATATGATTACGAATATTAAAGACTAATAATACTTGTAATTAGGAGACAGAGAGAGTAATATTTTTCTTTCAAAATACACCCTTCGAGCACAGACAATTATCATGCTACATTATTCTTTCCATGTACAAAGACAATTAAGACCCCCACCAACAGAAAAGAAAAAGTATCCTAAAAACTCTTATGATGAAGACAAAATTATGCTCAAATCCCAGTTGGTACCACACCCCTAAAAGTTCTATCATGTTTTTCATTATGTAAATTTTAAATAAACAGAGAAAGGTCACATTTCAAAATTACAATACATCATACATATGTAAGGAACAATTAGTGAGCAAATAAATGGTCAATCATATTAGTAAAGTGTTGTTGAATTCAAAAGTTACATTTAGTTTTGGACTGTTACATGATTAATAGGTTTATGCATTTATTTGTACATTTAATATCTTCATTGACACTCATAATTCGTTCATCCTCTAAATTGTTGTACAATTGGTTAATAAAGATATATAAATAAACAAATAAAAAGACAAACAATACATAGAGGAAAAGAAATCTAAGTCATGTTATTTTTGGCTTAGCCTAAGCCAGGCCAATTATAACATGACACCTCATTAAAATGTCACTCATACCCACCCAATGAATTTGTGGGAGCGGAGCGACCCGCCCAAATTCAGAAATTTTAATGAGGTGTCACTATTTTAGTGGTAGCTTAGCCTAAGCCAATTAATTCTTGGCTTAGAATCCTCATGCTCATAATACATAATTTGAGAAAGTAATTACCCTAAAATTTGTTGGGAATTAATAATTATATCTCCTATATATCAAATTTATTGAATGGAAACAAAACAATATAATGTCATGAATAATAATAATATAAGATGTATAAAGCTGGAAAATATCTGTAATAGTCCTATGCTATATAGAAACAATAAATTGGGAGTGAAGTGTTGCTATTTACAAGGTGGATATCTCCATATATGAGGTCACCATCACCATATATATTGCACCCATCACTTGCATGTTGTTTTCTGCATTTGCTGCTATCATTGTAGCTGGTATGGGGTCTCTCTGATCACTTGCTTCCTATTCATCACTTTGTTTTTATTAATGAAAATGAAACTACTAATTCAATTATATTTATATTGCAACTTTAATATTTGGATATTGTAGCTGAGCTTGAGCTGAGTTTCAGGCCAACAATGGAGATCAAGGTGATATTATGAAGACATGTTTGTTTCTGATATTTTTCATTTGGAAGATATGTAGAGAGAGTAGCTGTCTGTCTCCACACTCTTTAAAAACATTTTGTCACCAAAGAATGTGTGTTGCATTTTCATAGACCCAATGACCCAATACAATACAATACAATAGACATTTTTTTCGTTTTTCTAAAAAAAATCTAGATGATGATGATGATCCAAAACAAACAAGAGGGAAGAGGACAGAGAAGCTAAAAGGGTTTTGTTCCCAGCATTTTCATGGGTCCTCTCCCACAGAGACACACTGGTGCACAGTGGTCGGCTAGCTGCAAGCAATATCAAACAAACTGCCTAATAACCTAACTCAAAAACCACAGTGCAAATCCCCACATGTAGCTAGAAGATGTCAGATAGATCTCAATTTATAATATTGTATTCAATTAACTTATGTGAAGTTATACTTTCGATTTAAGTTCACTTATCCGCGTCATGAGGTTCGGGTTCGTCTCTCTTATTCAGCCTGTACGTGTGGAATCTCATGCACATCGAAAGGACGTGAAGTCAATTACCGCTTGAAATAATAGTTGGATCATCCAAGCACCAATCAGTTTAAACTTTTGTGTTAAGAGTTAAGTTTAACGTGATATATGCGTTGGTTCTCTTTGAGCGTCTGTCTTGCCTCCCGATTTAAGTTCATCTATTCACGCCAGGTTTTATCTCTCTTATCCATCCTAACATGTGAAGGAGGGTGTTGATGATATTTCCGACTTAAGTTCTCCTATCCACATGAACTCCATGGGTCAATCTCTCTTATTCAGTCTGCACATGAGAGATAATTAACGAGTCTCAAATCGTGAGGGAGAGTGTCAGCGCTACTTCTGGTTTAAATCCACTTGTGTGAGGTATGAGTTCTTTGTTGAGAATTTTTCAAAATAAGTTAGATTTATCTTAGCTCTTTTGGGTTGTGTCATAAGTTGTTTGAGAGTAGTGTTTTGTTAAAATTATAATCTCACATATATATTAGATAATATCAGTGGGATTAATTTCAATTATTTGTGGGTTGAACCATTTGACAGTTATGTCAATATGGTAGTTTTATGACAGGTGTTTTTGGTGCCTATTCAGAAAGGTGTCAACACAACTATAAAAACCTCTCCAATAAGTTTCTAGAACACTAAACTTCTCTTATCAGATTGCTATGGGTTAGATTATTATAGAAGTCTAGTCCATAGTGTCCAGAAATTCCTGCAAACGCGGTAAGTTCTGTGCAGTGTTGTCTTGTGTCGCTACTCATCACTTCAATGTATCTTGAGAAGCAATTCGCCACAACCCAAAGCACATTATTTGGTTAGATTGGTAGAGGCGAAAATGCTTTAAGGACAGTGAGTACACGCCTTGGAGCAATAAGTTGTGGCAGTAGTTTTAATTTTGTTATATACTCTACTTTACTCATAATTGTATTCCGCGTATATACATTTAGTAATAGCATTCTTATTGATCCGCCTACAAAGTGTAACATGGTATGGTCCCAAAACTTGTATAATTATGAGCAATTTAATCCATCGACTCGGCTTCATTTTATTTACTCATCCATTAAATTCCCATTTGTTATGTGATCACTAAATATGTGTGAAAAAAATGATCCATTCATGTGCTACAACAAAACCATGCTTCAGCAATAAATTGAATTGTCTGCTCATTTTAAACATGTAATACACAACATTGCTGAGGCACAAGCACAAGAGTCTTATTTACAAAGACTTATATTGTCAGCTGCAAAACATTTTATTAACTAGTTGTGCTGTAGTACTATAGTAGTTGGGAGTAGTGAAGAAGTGATCCAACTACAACATTGAATTGAAGCAAAACCTCAAAATTTGGTAGCTCTATAAATTGATCTCTTTTACAATTCTTGTGGAGAGAAGAGAGCTCAAAATAAATATGAGTGACATGTTAATAATTAGTGGTGGATTGAAGAGCATGCAACAACCAACATGTACCACACTACACTCTCTCTTCTTCATTGATCTCATCATCTTGTTATAACATGAATGAATATGTGTGTGTGTGTGTGAGAGAGAGAGAGAGAGATTAGTGGTGGATTGAAGAGCATGCAGCAACCAACATGTACCATACTACACTCTCTCTTGTTCATTGATCTCATCATCTTGTAAATTGTAATATGAATGAATGTATGAGAGAGAGAGAGAGAGAGAGAGAGAGAGAGAGAGAGAGAGAGAGAGAGAGGCTAGGGGGGGTTTTTGATGCTGCTGGGACCCTGTTGTGTCACTTGGTTTTTAAGAGCAAGCCATGGCCAAAGCCTAAGCAAAATCCACATTTTTCTGGGCCTCTCTTTGTGACAGTTCATGGAGTCTTGAGGCTGTGCCTGGGAATAAAGTCAATGTATATATATAATAGTGTGCAAATATGCTATATATCAAGGAGACAAATATATCTGATGCATTAGAATTGGCTCTTTCTCTACTCTCCACTCCTCATCTGGACCACCATAGATTGTTGTGGTCTCTATTTCAACTGGTCCTACTTCATTATTTAATCAATTATATGATATATGTATATAGCACCACACCAAAAACAAAGGTACAATAAGTCAATAAGTTTAAGACCTATATATTAAATATATATAATTCATGGGGTTTTGGAACACAAGAAGCAAGGATTGAGGAAACATGGGAATTATGGGAAACACAATATATATTTTGCATCTTTAACCATGCAAACACAATGCATTACTGTAATTAACTGAGGATTTACTATATATTAATTATACTATAGAGTATTTGGAGCTGAGATTTGAGATTGTAGTAGCTAATTAGCTATAGCATGGTTAAAATGAAGAAAATCATGCAGAGAGACAAGTAGCAAAAAGAGACTTTGTGTCCATTTCCATCTCCTCTAGCTTTGATGTTCCCAAAACAGCATGAGTAAGCTGCTAAAGTTCAAGTTTCATTGTAAGCAGTAACTAATACCAATTTCCACATACATGTTGTTGTCTTTGTTTTGAGATTTCCAAAACCAGCACCACCTTCCTTTGACATTTACCACTGTAATTGCAATTGCTAAATGTCTCACTGCTAAGGAAAAAGAAGAAGAAGAGGATTGACCCCTGCATGTGCACTCAGCGTTTGTGCTTTACTTAGAGCTCGCAATTGTATCTAACACGGCACACGACACAAAATTAACGTGTTTGGACTCATATATTTTAAAATCGTGTCGGAGAACTTAACACGTTTAGTAATCGTGTTGTATTCTTGTAGAGCCTCCAGAACACGCACGTACGATTAGTTAGTCGTGTTGTGATACGCTCTACTAGTCTACTTAAGGGTATAATTATAAATTATTTCTAGTAACATGTCAAACGTGTTGGATAATGTATCATCGAACGTATTGGTTTTATTGTGCATAATGTGTTCGGTCATGTTTATGTCAGTCATGTCATGGCGTGTCATGTTATTGTTGCAATTAGTTGTATAATATTCCTAATAGCGTGTTAAACATGTTGGATAGTGTCGTGTGAAAGGTGTTTGTTCTATTGTGCAGAATGTTTTAGGTCAGGTTCATGTCAATCACTACAAAAAAACTCGCGAACTGTGACGAAAATTTATGTCACAAATCTTTGGATTTTAGTCACAAAATGTAATTTGTGACGGAACTTTGACAGACATTGTTTGGGTTGTCACAAATGGTTGTGACAGAAATTTTCGTTACAAATGTGTATTTGTGACAGAAAATATGATTTATGTCACAATTTGTGACGGAAAATATTTTCTCACAGATTTCCGTCACAATTTGCAACTTTTTTTGTAGTAATCATGCCATGGCGTGTCATGTCAACACAACTAATTTAATTCCGTACGTGTTAAACTTGTTGTGTTCTTGTCGGGCTTCGCAGCACAACTACTGAACGTGTCGCATTCTGTTTGATAGATCAGCACAAAACAACCTTTAACAAGACACGCACACACGAACTGTCAGCTCTAGTTTCACTTATACTTTTCTCATAAACAAAATTACCCATGAATTTTAAGTAATCAAAACAGGATTTAGAAACAAGAAAGAAGAGAGAGCTAAAACCCAAGAAGCCAAGAGCAAAAAAGATATAATAGTAAATGTCAGGAGAAGAGGGAAGTAATGAAGAAAGGAACAGAAGGAAGCTGTAGTGCAGTACTGTAGAGTGTAACACAAAAAGGAAAGAAACAAGTCGACAAAAAGAAGGATGGCTTTTCAAGTATAGTCTCTGACTCTGTGAAGCTATTCAAGTACCAGCTGGTTTTTAATTTGTTTTTAATTAACAATCAACATGTTTTAGATCATCTCTTGCACAGCACAGCACAGCACAGCACTGCACTGCACTGCACCTATATTTTCAGTTTCAGTTCTCTTCTTGATCCATCTTCTTCTGCTAGACTTGAGAGAAGCTTGTGAAATTTAAGTTTTTGACAAAAAGGACTGTACTTTTTCTGGAAAGTAACTGTTCATGCTTCTTGTATTTGTATATACATATGAATATAATGATGACACCACTGTGTCTGTGGAGAGAGCAAAGGACAGTGTGTGTTAAAGACTCACTATTTATATCAAAACATGACCTCACTTCTCTCTCTACAATAATCAATGGGCTTCTCCTCTGAATTTAATGGGCCGATTTTTGGGCCCACCTACGTTTTCAAACATCTAACCGCCTCTTGTGTTTTTTCCTCTCAAGGGAATGAATAAAATGGGTAGGTAAGTTGGTGGTGGGTAGATGCATTTTTACTCTCTTCTACCAGGCCACCCCCACAATTATATTCCATAATAATTGCATAATATTTTGACTTTTTTTTTTTTTATCTCCGATACCAATGATAAGATGAGACGCAAATCTGAGACCTCTGAGAAGATCTCAACGTCTTAAATCGCTTGACCTGATGGGTGAACGGTTGGGTCAGTTCCCTGGCCGCCCATGTCGAGGCAATTTTCTCTTAAAACTTTTGAAGAGGACAAGGGTATCCTTAATTACTTGGCTTAGGACCTCCCACCGGAGAGGTTCCACACTTTTCTTACCCTAGGGTGCCCCAACTCTCCTTACATGGTCGACTAAGCTTTCGGCCTCGGGATGAGAGTTACTCGGGCTATGGCAGCGGAGCCCGAAAGATGTAAACTGATTGTCACATTTTGAAAGAATGAGCCTCCTTCAAACGTCTTAAGGGTGGTCTCCATCATACGGCATACTCCTATTGTCAGGATATGTGATTTATATTGCTTGACGCCCATGGAAAATGTTAGCTCCTCTCCAGATGCAGGAGTTTGAAGCACCGCATAGGGCCGGTTCTATCGATCCGTGACATGATGCTCCCACTGAACAGCGACCTTTTGGTATCGGCCTCCTCGTGCCTTTTGGCTAGATGGGAGTGGTAACCTGTCTATAACATATTGGTTTTGATACCATCTTACTCCACTTTCCAAATGGCAATCAAGTATACTCAGATTTTCAAAATCAGATTACTCAGATCACATTGAAGAATATAAGAACAGAGCAAAAAAAGTTGTGTATGAATATTTTATCTTTTACAAAATTTAAGGTGAGCACAATAATGGCTCTACCTATTGTTCATAATACAGTTAACCAATACGAAACCTAATAATGGCACACACCCATCCGTGGAGTTCTGCGCGGAGATTTGTTCCTGTTTCAATCCGAAAACAACCACTGAAAGCATTAATCAATTTCCAGTTTCTGCATCAAGTCGAAACATCCGGTCCCCATCTTCACTGGTAACCCCAAGCATATTCTAGCGGATGGAGTTTCCAAATTGTCCATTCCACCATGATATGCTGCTTCGACTATAAATTTGGAAGCAGTCTCAAAAGTCATTTTACTAAAAGGCGATACTGACTCTGCTATGCCCCCAAGTCTGCTCATTGGACGATACCCACCCGAATGAGTCATAAAATCGGCAATCAAGGATAGGTGCCGATAGTTAACCAAAATACCATAGGATTTGAAAACATGATTGATCTCTCGGATGAGGGTTTCTCTGGCAGCTTCTACACCATACGTATTCAACATGTCATGGATGCTGTTGGAATATATATACCTGACATCGAGGTCATCTTGCAATTTCCACAACGCATTGAAGTCAACTCCAGTTGTCTGCAATGCAGGCATTTGCTCTAGTTTTTTGGGATCAATAGCTACCCTTCTCTTCGGATCTTTCCCGTGATAAATCACCTGGCTTTCTTTGCAATTAGTTGGCTCACAGTTATCGACCTTTCCAGAACTCTGTAGGTTCACCTTCTTTGCTGCCCTCTGAGCAATCTGCATGAGACCAAAACCACCTTATGCAGTGAGAAGAAACATGACTTTTAAATATTAAAAACTAAACGGCAACTCAACACAAGCAAGAGAAATGTATCGGCATATAACTATTTCTATTAATTTCTTTTAGCATTTAACTAACTTCATGGAAGACTAATTTTGTTCGGTAAGTCCATGCAGACCTTTTCTACTTAACATATTGTTTCTTTATTTCCTCCGACTGACTATAATCAGCACTTAAAGTTATCATCTTCTGATGAGACCAAGCTAACCAATTTAAAGCAGAACTCAAATTAAAAAATAAAAACCCCACCCTTACAGCAGCAAGATTCATTGTAGACTGAGCCACACCAAAATAATCAAATTTAAATTAATTGAGAAAGAATTATGAAAACATACAAAAGGGGAGAAGGCCTATGTACCTGTGCCAGTAAAATATGAGGTTCATCAGTGAATTTAAAATGGGCCTCGAAGCGCAGTCCTTCGGCTTCCACAAAGATTGCTCTATCAGTATCCTTTTTGGTTATTGCTCTTTTCTTTTTAACATCTGATTTGGTCTTTCCACTCCTTGACTTGAGCTTAGAAGGACTGCGAGGTTCAGATGGTATTTCAGAAATTTTATCTTCAGCGTTAAGTACGCCATCCTCATCACTGTCCTCCTTATTCTCAGCCTCGTCAATTTCGCTTTCAGACTGACCTGATGGCTCACCTTCATCTTCAGAACCATCCTCATAATCCATTTCATCATTAGTTTGTTGTTTTCGTTTTTGCGCATCTAAATCGAGATCCTCCACCTCCTCGCCATCATCTTCTTCTTCTTCCCCACCTTGTGACCTGTTACGAGAACTATCCTCGTCTGTCTCATTTGAGACATTTGGTGCAGAATCAGGTGTGAAATTTTTTATCCCACTAATCCCGGAAAGCAAGATAATGTTATTTTGTATTGCATCCTCTAACTCCCTTAAAAACATAATACTTAGAGTTTCCTCACACTTCTCTAATGAAATACCCAAGTGAGGTTCAGAGAGCTTCATCTTAAGCTTATATATCCTGCAGATCTGGCGATCATGAACGGCAAATGGCACAACTGACACCTCCATGGTATCAACTAAGTCTGCTATAGATATCTTCCTCAACTCCCCAGCAAGACGTGTAGCATCCTCCCTGAACATGACAGGAAAAAAATCGTGAATATAAAGGCTTATTCAATATTAGTTACAAATAAAGGATTACATATATATGTGTACAAGAATGATGCAATAGATTTCTATCTAAGAAACATATGTGAATGACCACGAAACGACACTAATTTTGAAACGGAGGTAGTATAAGATAAACCATAAATGATGCAACACCCATAAATGATGCAACACCCATAAATGATGCAACACCCACCTGGTTCCTGGGAGATGGATTTCCAAAACTCCAGATATGTTTACAAGACTCAGACATTCAACTTGACTAAGCCTAGAACTATATGAAAGTACAAATGAATGACCTATAAACACACCAGGCAATTCTAATTTCGTCAAATATGATTGTACAGAAAACAACCTCAACTACGATGCAGGGCTGTCAACAGCTGAAGTAACACATGCCTAGTTCATATTCACAATGACATACTAAAAAGTTACAATCAAATAAACTTACAATGAGAATCAGTTAAAGGCATTAGTGATTAACAAACTTCTCATTATGCACAGACAAACAAAATCTGTCAGCCCTCTATATGTTCACACTCAGACCTTCCATGACCAGCACTTAGTTTTTTACTTCTCAAGGTATCAGTATGTTGAAACATTCATTGGAGCCGATTCAGAACTTACTAGATTAGAAGGCAAAACATAATCAAAAGAGCAACAATAAATAGTTAGCAACTCACTGTGATCTCCCCTCTTGCAATGGGCAAGTCATAATAGGAGTCTTTATGTCATTTGAAGCAGTCATTAAGATCTCTTGCAGACGTGGAATTCCTAGAGTGACATTCATTTCACCTCGCCCAGCAAGATGGAAAGTGTTCAACCTGATAAATAAGACACTTGGTCAAATGTCTTTAGAGTTGCATCCAGGAAAAAAAGAAAAATAAATTTGGGTGTATTATATATATATATATAGAGAGAGAGAGAGAGAGAGGTGAATAGTGATTCGCATCTTTGCAAGATATTTAGGGACACTCAAAAGGCTTTCACCAAACTAATAGTCTAATACTGCCATAAAGTAATTCACTGCAATACATCTATTTGCACCCAAAAACAAGTAAATGCAAAAAATGTACTTCAGACAAGCATAACTGAAGTAAAATTTCACATGTAATATAGAGAGAAAAAAATTGAGAGGCATTATTAAATAAAATCTCACGTCATCTGTGTTGACGGCTCTCCTACAGACTGAGCAGCAAGGACACCAACTGGTTCTCCTGGCTGTGCTAGGCTTAAGAGGTATCGGCGTTTCACTAATTTCAAGAACTCCTCTTTACATGCTAAACCAGCAGTAACGCGTTCATTCAAGGTTATCTGTTCAACAAAGTCCTCTGCTTTCTTTGCAAGGGCAGCTGGCAATTTCCCAATATAACCACTGGACTCCGGCTCGTGCTCAAGCTTGTTGAGCTCAGAACCACTCTGTTTTGAGGAATTGGACTCATTATTCTAAAAATTAAAAAAAAAGATATATGAAATATAAGTAATTAATTCTGTTCAGAACTCAGATTGGGGAAGTGGGTTAAAAGTTCTCACCACTGTCAGTGCTTCAAACTTTGCAAGAAATTTCGATCGGTGGACATCAACACCATCTTCTCCATAGAAAAACTGAACTATTGAACCATCAGCGTCACGTACAGTGTGGTCATAACAAACTTTTAGACACTCGAGATTTTTAATCAGGCACCTTTGCAGGTATCCACTTCGAGATGTTTTGACTGCTGTGTCAACTAACCTGCACAGTAAAGATCATGATCAATAAGTAGCAACAGTGTGATATGGCCATGAGTGTTAAGAACTATAATTTAAAAGTGCAGTAAGTCAATATAGCAACCATTAACATGAAAAGTGTTAAAAGATACGAATGATAAAATATATATATTTGAAAAGTCAAAAGCCCATTGTAATATGTAAGCTAACTGTAAACTTCCACATGAAAAGAAAAAAAAAAGTGTATACAAACCCCAAATGTACAAAGTTGTCAAACACTCAAACCCAAGACACTTTAAGCGAACTGCAAAATAAGTTTTTGAGGTCACAAGGATAAAAATATTTACACTATCTTGCACAAAATTATTATCAGTATTACGATGATTCTTCAAGGCTAATTCAAATGCAGCAGCCTCAATCTCACATTACTAAATCTAGATTATAGTGTAACGTTTAGACTCACTCTGAAGAGCTACGCACTGATAACCCTAAGACAAATGCTGCCAACTACACAACTGGAAAGTTGAATCTACAGACCTAATAGCATAGAACTTCACTTTTTAGAACTTGTAAATATTTCAATTATGAACCACCAGATAATCCTTTACTTTCTTGACTAAGGACAACAATCAGAGCTACAACCAAAAGATTCATTGCTAATTTGTAGCGCCAAACAAGACAAAATAAGTGTTTTCCTCCAAGATGTCTCTAAAACTGCACGATATTCACTATTAAATCAAAAGGGGTAATGCAGGCATCAGTATATTGTATATGTTTTATTTTTCAGTACAAGTTAAAGTTTGACCTTCCATAGATACACCAACATGCAACTATAGAATGAGATATATATGTGACACTTTGTTCTTCCATATCAGTCAAGTTAATTTTGCATGTGACATCATACATTATTCATCATATATAACTTCAAATGATAGGAAGTATTCTGATTGGTAAGAATTATGGCAATCTAGATAATAATTAGATTTACCCTTCACGACCGGCCATGCAATGGAAGTAATATTCTTGAGGACGAAGCCCAGTAAGGAAACGATCAATAATAAACCCTCCAGCTCGAGATGAACAATCCCATGGAGGGAAGCAGGGTAAGGTCTTCCCAGAAACCATTCGAGGAACACGTTTTCCCTCTAACTCTTGTGAGCCCAGATAAGAAGAAATTTGCTGGAAGTTAACCTGTTCAAGTTAACCATAGAATACGACTAAGGTTAAAAAAACTGCTTAACAAAATATTAATTGTAACTAGAATTTGAAGAAAATCAATATATAGATAGAAACATACCGTCCCGCCCTTGGCACCAGATATAGTCATAAGAGATATACAATTCTTGCCAGATGGTTTCCATAACCCTTCAGACAACAACTCAAGGTTGACCCTTTTGTTATATTCATTAAGTCCACTAAGCATTTTCCTATCTAAACTCATTAAAGCTGACTCGCCATTGCTCCGTACAAATTCTTCAACCTTGGTTTGCAGTTCTTTTGGATCTGCAAGGTATAGATATTACCATAAAGAATCTTGAAACACTAGTCACAACAAACACAAATGCCAGGATGGATGATGAGAATCTATAGTCATGCAGGAAAATCTAGATACATTCACATCTTTTCTTTATACTTTTTTTAGATTTAGTACCTCAGGCAGAAATACATATTGGGTAAACAGTATGCCAAATTAGACAATGAACCTGATATTCTGGAAACACAAAATCTGCTGCAAAGGTGAATTATCTTTACCTTTCAACTTGCTATTGAGAATAATAGTTTGTTCTAAGCACCTAGTTCAATTTTCCACTTTTAGAAAGATAAAGTTGCCAAACCCCCAAAACAGAAAGTCAGAAAGTATGAAAAGTTTCTTCAGAATGAAATGGTCGCCAAACATCACACACAAAATGGTACAGAGGTTTCTATAACTCTCCTACATCTTCACCTCAGCCATCTATATTTTCATAAAACCTTAACTGGTATTAGATATGAAAAGTAATAACAACTTGAGTGTATTGCTTTTGATAACAGCAGCATACCTACTGTCTCATCATCCTTGAACCCTACAAATTCACAATGAATTTTTTCACCACTCTTCTCTGCTTCTTCAAGTTGCATCTTCCTTATAAGGTCTTTATCCTCCTTTATTAAAAGATCATCAACCCCACAGGTGAAACCATGCATCTGATAACAAAGATCACAATCAGTGGAAGAGCACAAGCCAACAAATACTCAAAAAAAATTGATCAGATAGAAAAAATAATTATCTGAACAGCCAAACCTGCAAAAATGCGGTAAATAGCCGACTCATTGTAGAAAGCAAAACTCCGGCTGTATTTGAACCATAGAGCTCTTGAACCTTATGAACAAGACCATATTCCACAAATTGTGCCTTGTCTATCACACCATGCACCAAATAATTGTTATGGATAAGCAAAATATGTTCTCCATGTTCATTCGTCTTCGATTGCTCCTTGCCTTTCTTTTTCTCTTCACCCCCTGGGCGTACTTTAACAGCTTTATTTTTAAAGAACATAGGAGGAATCTTACATTCCTTTTCCACAGTGAAGGGTTGGTGACCTCGAGTTATATGATTTAGCATAGCAGTAATGACCTAAGAATACAAGACCAGAAAGGGTTGCTAAGGAAACAGTGACATCTACAATGAATCACAGATATCCAGAAACAGTGTAGCTGAAGTGATCAGTTAATCAACATCCAGCACTCTAGGAATTTGAACATAGTTTGTCGTCTGTTTAGATAACTCATGAATTATTAACAAAGGTTTTCGAACAATACCTGTTTTCCTGTCCAAAGAGGCTCCGGTTTCCATATTGCAGGTAGTGGCGGCTCTATTTCATCTTCAGAATTCAAAAGGGAAACTTTTTTACCAGGTTTTTTGGAAAAAGAACCCAATCCGGCAGTGGAAACGCCAGAAGTATAAAGAAGCTGATTGAATTCATCGCGAGTTAGAAAGGTATCCTTTTTTGTAAGCAGTGCAGCACTGACGATATGATCCTGAGGATAAAATATAGAATTATAAGATGATTAAATGAAATTACATATCTGCATAATGAAATCGCACAAAACAAGGAAGCTACCAAAGAAAAAGTTCCTATTGTGTGGGGAGGGGAGGGAGTTATTTTGGAAAAAGGGGAGAGCTAACCCTTATTGTGTAGCTCAGCCTATTGGGAAAATTTTAAAATAAATAAATAAAAACTAGAGAAAAAGTCTATTTACAATGTACAGTTAAGTAAATACGAAACCTGAATCAAGGCTCTGACTGGATCACCATTCGTAGGTTTAACATATTGATTATTCGCATTAACGATATTGTAAGCTTCCGCACGAGAAATTTCATCTTGAGGGAAATGAACATTCATTTCATCACCATCAAAGTCAGCATTGTAAGTACTGTAGTCAGAGAAAAGAACATTGGTGTCATTTATGGTGATATACATTCAACACTAACCACATCCCCAAATCAATCAATAAAACAATATAAAAAAAACCTGCAATTTGCATAGTGCATGCGAAGTGTTCTTTCCCCCTTCAAAACACGTACTACATGAGCCATTATACTTGGCTTGTGAAGCGTAGGCTGCCAAGAAATTTAAATTAGATAAATAAAAGGTGCAAATAGCAAATCCAATAACCACAATTTAAATTACAAGGAAGCAATTCATATAATAAAAACTAAAGCCCTTAGTAGTTGCACTGCTTAGATTAAATTTTAATCATCTATATTTTTAATCCATTAATGTACAGAAATATTTTGAATTTGGTCTAAAACTGCAGGAGCACTCACCATCAGGGCAGCACTGTCTAACAGAAATATGAAACCAAGATAATCTTTAAAGATCTGTTGAATTGTTTCTCTTTACAAATTGTAGTCCGATGAGTTTCAAAGTTATTTTAAATAGAATATGCTAGATTCAATTCAAAGTTCTAATGTTGAAATTGAATACAGCCAGAAAGCCAAAACACTATTTGAGCATTTGAAAAATGATGTGATTGGTTACATAGTTTCTCATGACTCATCCCATACGGAAAGGACTCCAAGCCTAACCAAACAATATTAGGGAAGGTATTAATATTACTGTAATTTTGGTTCTGTGTTAGTTTCGAAATGGATTTATCCTGAATGGACCAGAATGGAATTACAAGTTCCTGTGTGATCCAAGTCAATATTTAAATGATAAATTTCTTCTTTTCATCAAATGAAAAAAACAAGCTTCTTAAAAGTACTTGCTAATTGCTCTGAGAAGCAAGATAGCTAATATCGTACCAAACATGGAATCCAAATAAGCACGTAAACATAAAATCAACAGAAGAGCAGAAATACCTGTCGGTTGACGAGCACAATATCTCCATCTTTCAAATGGCGATATACAACTTTGCCTTCATATTCAGGATCACTGGCCTTTCCAGATTGGATCACAGCCCCTCTTGAGGAAGGCAACCTCCTTGAAATTGAAATACGAGATTTCCTGCATGTTGGCAATATCTTAGTAGATATCTTATCAACATACCGAGTAGCTCCAGGATGCACATCAGGTCCGTTGACTATAGCTTCCCTCAATTTATCAACATTCCAAGGAGTAACTCTCTGCAAGCAAACAAATATCATTGCCAACAAAGAACAAACAAATATAAGAGAAGGTATATAATTAAAAAAAAATGTCACTACAAAATGATATGAAAGACAAATAAAATCAACCGATCCTCGCTGTAGAAAAGAAAATGAACGTAGTAGAACTTTGAATGTCCAGTTTGTTGATGCACTTTGAACTAGAGAAAGAATCAAACTAGCATGGATTGTTGACTATACGTAATCAAAGAATAAGATGTTTTCTAAATTTAAGGTTGTAACATGCATCCAATAACCACAACCTACAGCCAATAACTAGTAAGTGCTTCATTCAAAAAGAAGCAATAGGACAAATCTATTCAAGAGTTCAAGCAATAAAACTTGCTCAATTACCAGCAATGAAAAGTTCAGTCAGTCATATAACCCCACTCTAACACTCCTACGACTTGGAACATCGTGGTTAGTGTAAACAATGGCAAAATATGAAATTTAAAACAATTGGAACCTCAATTTAAACCTAGCAATTGAGAGCTCAGTCAGTCACATAACCCCATTCTACAACCCAAAACTCAAACATTGTGTAAACAACGGCATAATATGGAGACTAGAACAGTTGGAACCTTAACATAAGCCAAAACATCAGTTGCCTGGTACGATCAGTATCAATTACACAAAACATGTAGTAATATTGAATCGTCCAAATTCATCAAATCAAGTTGAACGAATGTTCTAGATGTCTAGAGATACAAGTAAGAAGCAAATTGTAGATAGAGAATGCATCTACCGCACAATCATGCACTATATTTGTAGAGCCTTACTTCAGGATAAGTCAATCTCGTTGCAAAATATGGAGGAATCCCAATCTCATTAACTGCTAAATTGTTATCAGGCGATATGACTGATCGACATGCATAATTAACTCTCTTTCCCATCATTTTTTGCCGAAAGAGACCTTCCTTTTTCTCCAGCACCTGAATTATTCCCGACTCCACTTTACGTGGACCTGCCATCAAGTTCAGAAAGACCACTGCTTAGTCGTTACAGAAAATGATGAAGCCGACTATTCTGCATCTAGTTTAATTATACATGCAACCATTGTCCCTAAAATACTAGTTATAAGCAACAGAACAGCATGATGGGAATAAATCAGTAAAATCTGTATCTCTTAGAAAGCACAGTAACATAGCACACACAAATCAAGCATCCGTCCATCCCTCCCTCCTCAGATGTGACGTTTAAAAACAAAAGTGTTCCTCTTCATCAAAACTAGACACATGAGTGCAATTGAAAGAAAATAACTAAACCAGGCCAGAGGGGGTAAAAACAACATTTTTAAACCAAAAGCCAGATGACTTTCGACTGCAAACAATTGCACATTTGCACATTCAAAAGGTTATACCACCCAGGACTCCAGTTAAGAAAACGAATAAATTCCAACAGTATGGCAGAAGAGGTCTAAAAGAAAATCCACACTAAGATACAGATTCTGCAAGAAACGGGACATCTTATTCACCCAAGATAATCCCCGTTATCTATTCGAGTATCTGAATATATCAATTATACACACATAGCAATAATGTGGGCACAACATTGTTGAAGAAACTGTAAAACTTTTCCCCCAATTTGTTCACTAACCAAGACCTAGAACAACTCTAACACTTCACACTTCACCGCGTGAGCAATAGCCCAGCAAAAAGAAGTTGAATAAATAATAAATCACATTTGAACTCACCTGTGGCGGTTTTGCTATTAAAATACACATTTATAGATAATTGAAGATCCCTCCATCTGCTAACAAATATAGAACGCCCAAATTTGTCACTATCAGCAGCTTCTTTCAAAGATATATTGCATTGCAGAACCTTATTTAATAAAACAGTGTGAGGATGCTCCATTACCTACAGGGAACACATAAATTGCAAGGTTATTCACATACCATTTGAAAGTAGATCCAGCAGATTAAACTAAGGACAACAAACCTCAACTATTGCTGCCTGACAAATAATAATTTGATATGTTCCAGAAAAAAATGCAACAAAACGATCTTAGTCATCAACTATTCTTATATATGGAACTTCCCAATTAACTAATCGACATTTTACTTGTGAACATGTACACAACTTTTTATAATGTCCTCTTCCAAGGAAAGACTTGAAGAACATGACGAACGCATGACACAATCTACTGTCCATACTAGGATGGCATTCTTCCTGCTGAGGACATGCACAGGAGCCTAAATGGAAGGAACACACGGACCCCTCACATCCAACAATACACCATGGACTGCAATTACCGATAATGGAATACACTAAGCATTGAAGTGGGAAAAAGAGCAACTAGTATGTCAGTAAACTTATTGACAGGACAACAATTTTATCCCATCCTAGTTATGAGCAACACTAACACAGATGTCCACAAAACTGTATAATCCTACAAGCATACGATAAAGAAATAATAATATTGACCAAAGCATATCTCATCCCAATCATAAGCATTGGTTTAAAACGAAAACTGTGGTAGAAATGGTGAGAAAGAGCTGTGTCGTGATATAATTATCCAATCTAAGAGTTAAAAGCATACTTAAAAAGGATCTGTTTTAAGTGTAGTTACAGCATCACTTGGCAAATAATATATCATATGATCAGTCATTTTGTCAAGTAATCATCAAAAAAATTAAGCAGCCTATGTTTTCTACTAATTGTCACATAAGACTGAGTGCTTACAGAATCACCTCCCTTGGCTGGGGGGCGGAATTTGATAGGTGGTACAAGGATGGTCTTTAAGAAGAACGTAGTATAACCTGCTTCCATTCCAATTGAACAGTTACCCTGCTGCTGAATGTTGCTGATAAATGAGCAGAGTAGAGGCTCATTTTCCCACAACCTCTTAAAAATATTTTCAACCTGTGATTGACGGAAACTCCAAAATCACATTTCAAAACCATGAAGTTCTCAATAGTTTCGATATGTGTAACTGAAAACAACTAAAGCAATTAAACATAGGAAATAATAATTGTCACCAAGCTAGAGCTAGGCCTAAGCATACTTCTGAGGGTAGCAGAGATCCTGAGAGGGTCTTTGTCTGATTGGAGAACTCAACAGATGGTTTTCCCCCATCTTGCCCACGCTTTTTTCTTGCTTTATCTTGACTTTCATTAGTACTTTCCACCTCAGATGAAGCTAGGCCCCCGTCGCCACCATCTTCCAACTCACACCCACTAATAACATTTGCTCTCGCATAAGAAGCCTTCATATTCTACAGACATAACTCAAGAAAAATACACAAACGATTAAAGCGGCCAAAGTTACAGACAAAAAATATGGCAAACGAAGAAATCTGTAATTGTATATAGATGCACACTTAAAAACATGCTATTGCCTATTGCCTGATCCAGTTTTGCTCGTGTTGTGTCTAAAAATCAAGGGTCTTAATTTAACCTCTCGTTCAACTCAGAAATGAAATGAGTACTTTTATTTTTTCTTTTATTTTTTCACTCTTACTATCAAATTCCATAATGAAGTGAGCCACAACCCACAAGAATCTGTAGAATGACATACAGTTAAGAAACCCTATAAAATTTAAAATCAAATAGCAGTTATCTCACATTCCTCTTTGAAATGTGAAAAGAATAACGAGGTAAATAATAGGAGCAGATCACAACTGTAACATGGTAGTTTTACCAACAGCTGAAAAATCATTCAGCAAAGGTTAATATAGAATGTGCCATGATGCTACAAAAGGCAGACCATGTACAGACTGCTGATTTTCATAGTAAGTACTAAATCTCTGAGTAATTTAAACATTTACGTGCAAGTAAACTTTTCCGACATTGAACCAGGTCATCTACTTTAGTCAATAATTCCCAATATACCCTCTTGATTAACAATAATGAAATTTGTTAAGTTTACGACCCAAACGCATGCTCTCATAAGGATGAGCTCAACTTGTGAGCCAGTCTCAAACTCGACAAACTTTCAATGGGAGATACTTCAACACCCCCCACGCATGAAAGCCGAACATCACAAAGGGCTCTGGATGTGAACCAAGAATTCACAGGGTGGCAAAAGTGATGTGCAAAGACAAAGACTAATCAGCTCCAATACCATATTAACTTTGCAACTCAAAAGTCAAGTTTTTAAGAGGAGAGGCCCAACTAGTATCTAAAGCAGTCTCAAACTCCACACTTTAAATGCAGGACACTTCAACACAAACTTAATGCCATTGCCTCTTCCTCAATTTACTATTTACTTCATCTCCAATTGAACATAAAATACCAAAGTAACAACATGCTCATTTTAAAATCTAGACTATCAACGAACCGCCGTACATTTACAAACTCAACAATGTCAGTACACAAGTCAACTTATTTTGGTATCCGTAGAGTAACAAAGTAAGATAGCAGGCAACAATTTTCACGCGCACACACACAATCTTTGAAGCTACTGCAAAGTCTAAAGGTATAAGCTCTTTAGTATTCCTCTACCATAATTCATATTACTCCTTTCAATTGATTGTTGCATGAGTCATGAACAAGATGCTCGCAAAATACCATGTGTAATAAGTTAGGTTATCATTCATTTCAGAGAAAACATAAAAATATACATCTGCAGGAAAAGAAATCAGAAGAAAGGATAAGGGCAAAATCACAACATATATGAACAATAACACGCAAAGGGAAGCCCAGAGCTCTACCACGATTCAACAAATCAGAAGAGAGGACAGAAATCCAAACACACAAATGAATATGCTTTGGTGGCGTCAACACTTGGAAACATTGCATAATGAAATATATTATTTAGATTATGTCATTGCATTCTACAAAAAAAATACTACTCCCTCTACCCAAAATGAGTGACCACTTTCTTTTTTTGGTTAGTTAGTTATGCATGAATTAGCAACAATATTCTTAAGATAGGTTAGTTAGAAACTTAGAATCCCTTAAGTATGTTACAACAAGAGCACATTAGAGTATAAGGGGGAAAGTGCAACTCTAACTAACTCATTCTCAATTTTTACAAAAATGGGAACATGTATCTACAAGTACATGCCAAGCCAAATTTGATTATTTCATTAATTTTATTATAAAAGCAGGCCCTAATGGTAGCTAATTGTACATACCCTCCTAACCCAGTTTAAAATAGTTTTATCTCAAGTTAAGAAGATGTTGTCGCTAAAATTGAACAGAATAGCCCAATTCATTTCAAGATCTTAGCCAGAAAGACCACTTATGAAGCACTAATATTCATTAAAATTCAATGCAATATAATACTACTGTATATTTCCTTCTATATGTCAAAAGCTAGGCCACTAAGCCATTCACCACATCATTGGCTTTCAGAACCTTAAAAACCAGCCAAAATGAGCTGAAAGGGGACCCAACAAGATGTATCAAGTAAGCCAAACCATTTGCAAGAGCAGTACAGACTGCAGAGCACACAATGTCATCCACCATGTACAAAATCAATCAAAACAGAAAATATCATGTTTAAGGTCGCACATCTTCAATAGTTTCTACAAACAAAGATGAGAAGATGTACCGTGCTCAGCCATCCGAATGTAGGCTTAGTGATCTTAGGGTTTTTCGCCTTGCATTTATTACACTTTTTTGTTTTTTTCTTCAAAAAGTTTCTCAAAATAGACATGGCCTCAGTTTCTTGAAGAGATGTCCATTCTTGCTTCTTGGAGTAACTGGTCTGGTCATCTATTGAACCATATGATACATGGCTGACATCGCTGTCCTCCGGATATGACACATTACCTGAAGAGTTTGATTCTGAATCTAAATTTTTTGCTCCAATAACATCACCTTTTGCAATGAGTCCCAATTGAGAAACACATAACTCAACCTTTAACAAATTTCAGGAAAACATCATAATCAAAGACAAAAGAAATGCCAATCAGAAAATATAACAAAATGAACCTCCAAAGAACATGTTAAACAAACTTCTATCAAAATCCAATTACCTCACTTCTGGTAGCTCTAAAATGGTGGCAAAAGAAACATGTGCTTTGAAGAAGAGTATAAACCTCATTAAATAACAATGGATTGTAGACTAGTGAACAAAGGTCAATACGACCGAAGTGACCTGGGCAGTGAAAAGAACGTTGGCCACATGATTTGCAACTGCATATAAACGAATAACCATATCAATGATGTACCACAGAACCATTCACTAAGTTACTATACATCTTAAGCATTTGTGTCAATAGTATGACTGTATGAGTGAAATCAAAGACCTGGTGCTATTACAGTATATGCTACACATCTGTCAAGTGATATGTCATACAAAATTCTATCCCTATAAAACATCATATGAAATAGATACAAAATCAGTATAATCACTTCAGTTAGCTATAAACTTTAAAGGAAGACTCTCTTAACAACATAAATAAAATGACACCCTCGTGTAAATCTACCTCAAACAGGACTTAATCAAAATGTTGATAATGCTTTTACATGACGCAGGTACAATGTCAAATTGATAACTAAAAAGTAGCTTCCATGTGGGCAAGAAGATGGAGTTTCTTTCCTAACTGATCTAGACCTACTCTGGTCAAGGATACAATGAATCCAATAGAAGAGAAGACAAGATGCAAACACATGAAAGGAAAATGGCATTCACAATAATATTTATCAACACACCGGCACACACATAGATAGCGAATAATATCTAGCAATTCATAAAAGTATGTCATGTTAGATAAGGAAAATGTCGAACTATATCAAATTCAAGAAGGAACTAATTATCCACTGGACAAATAAAGTATCTCTCTGATAGAAACAGCCCTGTCATCCAACTAATATAAGTAAGTTAAATAATTAACTGTTCTAAATATCAGTTGTGGACTCGGGGTAGCAAACAACAATGGTGATAAGATAAATCAAATTTAATCATCATAGTGATCCCCAAATTTTCATTAGTCTCACAGCATCAACTTTCTCATTGGTTTATGTATTCATAAGACATCATCATCATCAACAATACAACACCTGATCAAAGTAAGGCAATAACAAACTAAGCCTATGTAACCAAACATGAATGACAAACAAAAGGGTTTTGAACCTGCGAAATTTAGAGCAATCAAGGAGTGATTTAACAACGAAAAATCCAAAACATGATGGATTCAATCATCAGATGGGGTAAGTGCATGTGCAGACAGACACAAACATAACTGAATTTTCAGAAAGAAAAAACAAAGGTGGATTTTGATTATAGAGAAGGGGGAAAACAAAGAATAACAAACGAACAAAAATTTTAAGAAATATTCCTTAAAGTTCTCATATTCAGAGGTAGATTCTTGGATCTTACACAAACATGAATTATTTGTAAGCATTGAATGACTTACGGAGTTTGTTCGTCTAGTGGGCCTAATGTTGGATCATATAGTCCACCAGGCACAGGTCTATCCACACTGTCAAGCAAGTTGGTATTGGTTATCTTAGTGGGGCCATACTTCTTAGCCTCTTCGGTTGATAAGAACCCGAACCTAACAGATTCAACATATTCAGTGGCACCCTGCAACAAAGCTCAGAATTAGAGAAGTGGGCTAGTAAAGAAAAATACAAATGCCAACTAATTTCCTCCACTGAGTGCTATCTAAACCACATTCACAACGCATATGCATCTTACAACTAAACTAAGACTCGGGTAATAATATTTGCTCGCATTCTTCAGCAACCTTTCTTTCCATCGCAAAGAAGCTATCTATCGGTAAATCATAGTGAGCTTTATGTTGAACCAGCTCTAAGAAAATCTTTATTAATAAAAATAAAATATAAAAACACAGCTTGCCAATAGTTCATTGAAAATCTTCAGCAAAGTGAAACAATTACAGTAGGTTGCTGGTGACATACCAAAGAAACCTACAGATGCTCTAAAGATGGTGGTCAGGGTAAAGTTACAGACTAATCTAACAATTCACTACTTTATAATGGTGAAGAACCAAAACAAGCAACACACTTTGTGAATGATTGTAACGTTGCTGGAAAACGAACAGCGAGAGGGTTACCTCGATGGGGCTGGCCATGGCGGCTGTGAGTTCGAAGAAGAGCTGCGATGGACGGCGGTAGGGCTTGCGACGGCGGCGGCGGCGGCCGAGAGGAGGGCACAGAGAGTGAAGAAGGAGAAGGTTTTGGGACGAGGGGTATTGGGTTTTAAGGTCTCTCCGAAATTGGGCGATGGAGGGAGATGTAATAATAATTGGTAGTAAGAACCATGGGGCTCTTGGGCTGAACAATTGATCCGACCCGGACTGCCTTTTCAAATCAAATAAGAGAATGTTTGGCAACACTTCAGTCAAATCAATTTCTCAAAGCTATTATTTTTTATTATTCTATAATTACAACATCAGCAAAGCTATTATTTTTTATTATTCTCAAAGTTAATTCTTTTTTTATACATTTAAACAAGCATACCGACCGAGGCTCGAACTTGAAACCTCTGAAGAAGCAAACATCTCAAGTCAATTGCTCCGATGATAGTTGGTCATATAAAGTTAATTCAACCTAACCACGTGTAATGGATTAAATTTAAATTAAAAATATATGTATTACATTAGTTTTTCAATGTTCATATAGCATATTGGGTAATGAGAAAAAGTCTATATACTGTTGTTTGTGACATTATACCTAGCAAAAAGAAAATGTATCAATCTACTATTTTTGTTGTAGATCTAATATGATTGAGATTAGTCGTAATAATTTTAGTTCTACAATTTATGTCACAATTTTTTTTAACAATGTTACAACTTATTTAAAAGTATGAAAGCTAAAAGAAAGTCAATGAAAAGTGAGGAAAGTATATTCATGTTAGGATAGTGAAGAAGATGTTGTACAACAATTCATGGTTGGAGTTTATGGAATCGAAGGAATGACTTGGTGTGGAACGACATTACTAGGCCGATTGATGCGGCTACGACCACGATGGATGATAGGTGAGCCAGTTGAAAGTGGTAGGTTCAACAAGAAAGAGTGAATGTTGTTGCAGCGTTGCAAATGGGGTCCTGAAGGATAAATATGGATGGGGCAATATTTTTTACTTGAACTTGTATGAGGTGGTTGGGCTACCATAGACGAGGCGGGCAATTGACACGGTGACTTGTGGCGGGCGGCCGGTAGGGTGGTGGAGGCCATATCAGTGTGAGAGGTTGCGCTTTAGGTGATATCAACGTTGTACTTTGGGGCTCGAAGGCGACTATGACTTTGGTTTAATTCTAGATGATTGTTTTAGCTCTGGCACAAAAATTTGATATTGTAGATTTTTTTTTGTTAGACGACTTGTTAATAATGTAGTTCACACAATCACGAAGTTATTGGGTTCTTGATGAGACACGCATAGTTGAAATTTGGTAGAGCCCCCTCAAAAGGTTAATTTGAATCGTCATCGAAGGTCGAAAAAATTATTAAGATGCAATTTTTAGTCTATTTACATGTACTTTAAAAAAAGAATTAGATAATTGTATTAAAAACAATTATAATTACAACAATACAATTAGAGTTGACAATTTAAACCTGAATTTGCGAGTACCCGATCAACTTTTGAGTTGGATAAATCCGCACAATTCAATGTACTTTAGGCCTAAAACCCAACCCATTAATAACCTAAAACTACTTTGAGGCCTGATTAGGGTTAGACAACCCGATCTCGAACTAAGCTAGGACCTGACACCCAATTTGCAAATGGATACAACATGTGTATCGAATAATGAGATCAGTCGTTGCTGTCAAAATTTGGTATATCCGCAAAGAAATTGACAAAAAGATTCCTATCGTTGATGAGAGCATCAAGATCCGGAATGGGTCCCGGAATCACCATCTCCGTCAACCACCCCGATGACGAATCATTAGTTGAAGCAGGAGCAGTAGTGCTCGGTGGTGGTGGTGGTGGTTGATCCTCCTTGGCTTCTTTTCCTGGTTCCCTCCGTTTCCCGGTGGTGGTCCATTGAAATTTAACCCTATTGGTCTCACCAACATTAACATTCACCAGAGTTGTGGTAGCCGTTTTGGCTCTCGTTTTTCTAATTATTTTCTCCGGCAGGTCATTGATTGCACCGGCGTTGCTACTAGTACTCACAGGACGGTTTTGCTTTCTCATTAAATATTTATTGTTCCAAGGAATTGCAGAATTTGGGCACAAAAAAGAAGAAGAAATCACACAGAACATAAATAAATTATTTTGATTACAAGTCAGAGAAACAATAGTTTTTCCTAATCCTATCAGGAAAAATAAAAAATAAAAACAAAAAAAACAATGGACATGAAACATAAAAATAAAACACAATGGTACTATAAATCTAAACTTCCAAGGCAAGCAAATTGTCAAAAGAGCTACAAAACTGTTAGCTACAAAGTCCCCAGATCAGCATCCTAATAGCCAGTGAATAATGAATTACATGAATAAAATCTGCAAGTCTTACAAATACTAAACAGGTATTGATGAGTACAGAAAGTTCACTCATAGTGACAAGATAACAGGTTAACCAACTGAAAACACACACATTACAAGTATCATATAATCTAAGATCCAAGAATGAAATTGTTGTTGGTACCGTTTCAGTGCTCTTTGTTCTGTTGACTGTTTAGAGGTTGTCTCTCATTCTTAGACTTCGCTGGGGCGACCTTGGCGGGAGTTGATCGTTCTGACTGTGAGAATTGAATCAATATTTGCATAAGGACGGTAACAATGGCCAACCCGAACGCCGAGAATGCAATCCCCTTCCATGAAGATAAAAGCTTGGACCATTGAAGGAATTTTAATGTTCCAACTATTAGAAGACATGTCCACGAGATGACTACCTGTTCCCAACATTAAGCCAACAAGTTAACTGAGAGAACACAACCTTGCAACCCATATCAGATCTCTGAAAGAGACATAATAGCAACAAGATAATTATCTAACCACAAGAGACTTTATTGGCCGGCCTGTGTTCTGCAATTGGTCGCCAAACTTGCCCTCAGCTGTATGTTTGTCCAACAGTGCATCCTGATACGCCAAAAAGAAAGCTAATCATTACAAGGAGATTGGTACACTAATTGTCAGCACGAGAAGGTTGCATATGCATGAAGGACATAAGACTTCATAGAAGTTTTCATTCCTTTTTATCAAAGTAATGTTGAATAATTCCGGTACAGTAAAAAGACAGATGAAATAGAGTTCAATAGCACAAACCTTGGCCACAAACATATCCTTACACCACTGTGCAACAGCCTCATCTGTTTCTGGCAATTCCTTCATCAAGTGTCGCTTGATGTGTACATGTATCTGCAAGAGAGTAGCAGGGCATGTTGTAAAGACGAGTATCCAAATCTTAAATGCAGGATTTTCATTAACCAAACAAATGTAATTCCATTGCCCAGTACTGCAATGTTAGAAGCGTTCATGCAACTTTTAAGTTTCAACTAAATAAAATATCACAAGAGATCCAAAATAGTGTGGATAACTTAAATATGGCATTACTTTGCGCAGACACAAATTTAACATGTTCCCATTTCTGTATGTGGAAAGAAATAATAAAAAGCACACAAATTGTAATTATTCAGTTCCTGACTGATAGCTTCATTTTCAACTTCCCATATTAATGACTCCGTAATCATAATTTTTTTAGAATGTTGACAGCCTAACAGAAAAGTATGAACCAGCATTAAATGCACAATTTTCAGAATCCGATTAATTCTGCAAAATACAGTTCCATAGATAAAAAGGTAGCTTCAGACAAACTTCAACATGATGGCAACTGTAATTTTCTGAACATAAAACTTGTGCACCTAGTATATTACAAAGCATAGTGAAAGCAAATGTGATATTCATATTCTCACACTCTATCAAAATTAAACATGCCAACTGCTATATAATCATTTAAACTTTCCAATTTTTATTGGCTTACCACAGAAGGTTGCCCCTTGAAAAGTCTTAGCATTGTAGGTGCAGGAGATTCTTTAGGAATAGCCACCGTTGCATCATAAATGGCTGGAACAAATGAGCGCATATGAGTTACTGCTGCAACAAAACCCTAGAAGCAACACATTAAAATTGAGTGAGAAGTAATTCACATTCACCCCAAATTACCAAAAATGGTGATTAAGTTACCTATAGGAAGAATAATGGTAATAAAATTGAAAGTCAACATTGGTCCCACGCTAACAAGAATGTAACATAGATGAAACAGAAAGAAGCAAATTACAGATACCAAATAATAAGTAAACCCAAATTTAAACACATTGGACTAGATCAACCAAAATTCATATTGGAGTCATAAATACCACAATGCATGATACAATTTAATCAATCAAAAAAAAAAAACTTGTTTGATATCTTTGGTGAAACTCAATTGACGAAAACAGAAAAGCACCAAGCTAAAGATAGTGATGAAACAAAATGGTTAACAACCATGAGCGTCATTGCTTGTGTTAGATTATGACAATTAACTACCCAACTTATTTGTTTTCTATTACCTGAGGAAACTTAACATTAATCAATACAAATTGAAAGAACAGCTCCCATAAATCTCTTGATTGTACTGCAAACAGCCATATCATATGTTTGCATATCATATAGCAGGGAACTAGCATAGTGTTCCCAATACAAATACAATTCGAATGCTGCTTTTTTTTATGATATATTATATAAATAGGGACAAATATGGAGGGTTCTAAGAGGAGGTTATCATTTCCTTTATAATCTTTCCGTGAAAAAGAAACTAAACAAAAGCTGGATATGAAATAAAAGATGAAGATAGAGATTAACTGAAACAAGACTACCTTTGTACGTGGAATCAGAACGTTTCTAGGAGCAGGCAACCCAGTTGAAGCTGCATATTCCTGAGCTGCTAAAAGCTTTGCCTGTGTAAAGCGGGTTCCTTCAACAAAAAGAGCCAACCAAAAGGCTTGGGGGAAGTCCTTTAGCCGCTGTAAACCAGACTGCAAATACAATCCCAGTAGTTCAAATGAGATCAAGGGTAATTAACTAATCACGAGAAGGTACAGACAGATGTATACAGTTCCGTGGGAGCCATACCTTCAATGTGTTTTCATCCTTGGCCCAGTTTCTTTCCAGAAAGAGATACTCAGAAAACCACATTGACCATCCTATGACCTGCATAAAGTGCAGATAAGATAACTCCTCTACATATGTTTCAGTTTAACAAGACAAGCAAAAAATCTATAATAAATGGCACAAAGTTGTAGACATGGATTTTTGCAAGCAATGACTAGATGGTTTAGACAATCAAACGAAACAGTAAATTACCAACTGGTTCACATGTCACAAAGTAGTTGGCAAAGACTCACTTCCATAACAAGTATGTAGACTAAGAATCACACCATTAGATGTTAACAACTATATTACATCTAAGTAAATTATAAACATACAGACAACTTCCAACATTTTGAACTCCCAATCTTCCAAGTTCCAAAATCTAAAAAATGGTAGAGAAAACTGTGACAGTCAAACAATGGTTGTGCACCATGTCTAACATGGTACCACCCATTCATTGACCAAACAACTAAGTAGTTAACCAATCAGGTGGCAGCAAGCCATTGGAGGACATCTGCAATTGCCATTGATAATGGATAATGGCAACTGTCCATAGAACTCCTCCACTATAATTGCTAAATAAATGCTAACTGAACTTTAAATTCAGAATTAATAACTTCACACTCAATGAAAAGGAAAATGCCTACATTTAGAAACATACCGGAAGGAATTTTGATGATTTCTTCATTACAGCCAATGCACTGCCAAGGCACCCTGCCCGCTGTTACAAGTGGATTAAAGAATTAACCAGCAGTACAAAAAAAAAGTTACACATTATATGCACGAATAGAATTACAATGTAGATATGTGTGGCTCTAGAAGTGTATATACACAATATATTTATACTTTGTGAGCTTATTATTTAAAGTATTTGTGTACAAGTGGATCTAAATCCGCATATAGACATGTTTGTACTAGTGCTTGTTCAAAATAGTGCACTCGTGGTTGTAAAACAGCAATTTACAAATATTGAACCTGAGCCAAAATCCATCCAACAAGCCAGTCAATGTCACTTCTGTGATTGCATACAACAAGTGCGTGCTCTTTACCTGGAAATCATACATTGCAAAATGCAATATAATTAGAAATTGTACATATCAGTATATTCTCTCCACCAAAAAAGAATTTTGAGAACTAAATCCTGGCCTTACCCATTAAACGAAATGTTTCCGGATCAGTGTATAGTTGGATCTGCAGCAAGAAGAGTTCAAATGAGACACAATATTCTCAATGCTACATACTAACTAGGCTATGAACCCATAGGTAATTCTTAGCATGTGATTAGTTCTGTTTTACTACCATGTTGTGTAATGTCAAAATAACAATAATAGAAAGTATGGTAAACTGGGGATTTAGAACAATGAAAATGATGAAAGGAGTATGTTAGTCTCGGTCTTGTAATTTTTGTTGCAGCTGTTGTACAATTTCAATACTGAAGAATGATGTAATGCATATGTTGAAACATGTCATGACATAACATTTCATACTTTTGGCACATCGAACTACTAATTTACTATAATAAACTTCTTCATGCACTCTAAGCTATTAATTAAGATGACGATACAACTGCAAATATTAATAGCACATAAAAATGTATACTTTTTTTAAAGCCAAGTACCATGATAGCAGGCTAAATATTCCATTGTGAGGATTTCCTGGCGAATATGAGAGTAAAAAATAATATCCCAACCATTTGGTTCATAGAGAAAAGCTTTTCTACAAGCAGTCATAAGAATTAAGGCTTGTGCATCAAGAAACATGCATGAAAGGTGAAGAAAATAAGATTCAATCATTCAAAGGTTAAAAAGATTTAGGAATCACTGTAATAACATCAAATGAGAATTCACTTATACCTTAACTCCTGCCCACCAATCAACAATCCAAATGAGTTCCAACCACAACAGTTCTGCCACCACTCTGTTAATTCTTCTATATGTATTCTATGACAGTGGACGGATAGTGACAAAACAAACTGCCTGAAAATCAGCGATGACAGAGATCAAATGGCTATCCATTGAGTTAACCAGGTGTTTGAAAAACAGCTCAATACATGTATGTATAGTTGTATACTACTACTGTATGATTTACACTGACCAGGAAAATTCTCAAACAATGTCTAAGTTCAATATCCAGATACGAAAATTAACCTTAAACAAGACAAAATGGAAGTACTAAAACTCAATAACTACTACAGCTAATTGGTAAATAATAACCTACAATGCAAAATTAAGATAAATCTTAAAATTACAAGACCAAGAGAATCTGCTTTTTAACAAAGAGTACAAAAGACACACTCACTGCCTTAAAAGAATCAGAATTTCCCATGCTAGAAATAACCCCAAGAATTTGTTTTCCTTTATTTTTTAATTTAGTTAGCATGCTATTGGTTCGTGTATGACTCACCAAAAGTTGTGTTAGTTACACCATGCGACAAGCAGTAAGCAAACAATTTACACCCATGATAAAAAAGTAGTAATTATTCCAGCAAAAGAACTATGATATGCTAAAAGTCAATTGATCACTTCGATATTGAGAGAGAACCATTTACTACAAATATGATTTTTACTCTCAGAAAAGAACCTAGTACGAGGGAAGCTATACTAGAAAATGCAGATATAATCACTTCTCAGTGTTTACTCAATTTCATGGTTTTTATCCTCTCTCCAAGATGAAGTCCATGAAATTTTATAGAAAATTTCTAAATGATGATAATTGTGCAGTCACCAAATGGATGGTTACCAGTATGACAGTTCTACATGAACTCCAAATCAACAATTCAACATTAATCATTCAAAATTGAAAACCAAATTTTCAAAAGCGGGACTATTATCTTTCCATTATGAAGTCAATGAAATATTGAGCATTAATTAGGAAATGATGAAAATTGTGCATTCATCAAATACATGAACTCCAAATCAACAAAAAACATTAATCATTCAAAATTGAAAGCAAATCCTCCAAGAGCAGACTGTTAGGTGCATATAGAAATAGATTTTCTCAACGACAAAAGAAAGCAAAACTATGCACAAATTAC
>JAYMTF010000682.1:0-31706 GCA_036897485.1 Pelargonium nanum | reverse complement strand
TACAACATTTCAAATCCAAAATTTCAAATACCGAATTTCAAATCAAATCCATGTTCCCAAACGCCACCTTATAGAATTCAGAAATTTGGAGTTAACTTTTCTAACAAGTTTTAAATGTAGATGACAATATTTTGGGTTGTTGATTGGATATGGCTCAATGCTTGTAATAATTCTACTTATGGTTTTAGTGCGACCGTAGATTCTTGTTTTCCTCTTTCTCTCTCATTTTTAACATACTATGCAGAATAGTTTTCCTTGCATATATTCCATTTTGCCACTTGTTAATGTATTTAGAAGGTGCATATGCTGGTACTTTTTGTAACTCGTGTTATTGGTTTGTACTTGTTAGGTACTTTTAACTTCATGTAAAGTTATGGCGCCATTTACGCCTTTCTTTACGGAAGTTCTATACCAAAATATGCGGAAAGTCGGCAGACTTTCTGAGGAAAGTATTCACTTTTGCAGCTTTCCTCAAGTAGAAGGCCAGGTATTGTTGATTGTTTTTTTAATCTGTACATGTGCCCTTCCTGGCATGTCATGTCTGTAAAAATTTCTGAATTACTGTTATTTATTAATTAGATGCGCGTTTCAACTATCTTGTGTAGCTAAAAATGTATGATGGCATTTGATTCTTTTGGTTTTACCTTCTATTTTATTTACTTTGTCTTTCTTCCAATGGATATGATTAAGGGGCCATACAAAATCTATTATTTTCTTCTTTAACTTCTAATAAACTTTCAGAGAGATGAACAAATTGAACGAAGTGTCGCAAGAATGATGACAATTATTGACCTTGCTCGTAACATTCGTGAGCGACATAACAAACCTCTTAAAACACCTTTGAGGTGTGTTATTATCTTCTCTCTTTGTGTTTCTCTCTGCCAATTCCTTTTCCTGGTGAATTCCTATGCAATTGTAATTTATAGTCCCCCCTTTAATTCTGTAATCTCTCATTATTTTCTGCAGAGAGATGATAGTCGTCCATCCAGACGAGGAGTTCCTCAATGATATTGCTGGAAGACTAAAAGAGGTCAGTAACTGTACATTTCTACTTATTTCAAAAGACTATTACAATTGCTTTAAACAGATACTAATTTCATCTGTTGAGTATTATAAGGAGCCTTGTCCATGCAAGATAACTTGTTTACTTTTCTATTGATGTGGAACCCTATACTTGATTGTGAATCACAATTCTCTTCATTTCACATTGTAGTATGTTTTGGAGGAACTCAATGTAAGATGCCTTGTTCCTTGCAAAGATACTCTTAAGTATTCATCTCTACGTGCAGAGCCTGATTTCAGGTATGTAGATTGTTCTGTTTGGGTTGGGCCAGTCTATCACTCACTGTATATATAATCACTTTTCAATTGTTTTCAAGTGTACTGGGAAAGCGACTGGGAAAATCTATGGGAATAGTTGCCAAGGAAGTCAAAGCCATGTCTCAAGATGATATCTTAGCTTTCGAAAAAGCTGGAGAAATTACTATAGCTACCCATTGTCTGAAGCTGTCTGATATTAAGGTGCATCTCGTTATTTTATTTATTTATGGAGCACTTTCTTTTCTTTTGCATGTGTTTCTCTTTACTATGTTTTCTGTACAGAGTGTGGTGCTTCTAAATTTTGTACTTGTTCTTCATTATTTGGCACACTTCTTTTATTAGCTCCATGTTATTTGTGTGTTTTATATTTTTTTGGTGTACATGTCTTGCTACAAGCCGATTTGCACATGCTATGACAGCCACTATTATGCACAGGACCTACTATCCTTGTCTCTTGTTTTGTATTCATGTGTGGAAACAACTTCCATCTGCATAATTTTCCATTAATGTTTAATTGCAGATATTTCTGTTTGTTTTCAAGGGAATTAGTTATGCTAGTTTGGCTATATATTTTTCTTTCATTGCTGTCTTAATTGGTAGTAATCTTGTTGTATGATTGTTAGATTTGAGACCGTTTGGTTGATGACATCCTGGTGACTTCACAAGCCTTTGTGTTAAGATTGATTTGTATTTTGCTAATTATTCGTTTAATTCTTTTGGACATCTAGATAGTACGTGGCTTCAAATGTCCAGACGGAATGACTGAGAATGAGGTTGATGCAAGTGGAGATGGTAGGAATTATTGCGACCGAGTTAAAATATATGTTAATTTGTTACTTCTTTGTGAGCCTTATGAATTTGCATATCATATTTCAGGAGACGTTTTGGTGGTTATGGATTTACGTGCTGATGAGTCATTGTTTGAGGCTGGTGTGGCTCGTGAGGTAGTGTGTTATATTTTCTGTAGATGATATTCCATTCTTGTGTCATATGGTACAAAAATATGTCTTAGAGGTTAGTTTACAATAAGAATTCCTGGTACAATTATTTGACCCTTAATTGTTGTAGGTTGTTAATAGAATCCAGAAGCTTCGTAAAAAGGCTGCCCTCGAACCTACTGACACGGTGGAGGTTTACTTTAAATCATTGGACGAAGATCAATCAGTCTCACAGCAGGTTTTGAAATCTCAGGTAATGCCACCTCTGTGTACATGATTAAGTAGTTTTTTTACCTGATTTTTTTGGGGGGGTTAATTACAGTTCAAATTTAGACTGTGAATGGGCTCTCCATTAATCCTGTTTGGATTTGATGTACCAATTCCTAATCCTGGTTTTTCCTTCACTAACAGAAGTATTTTCATGAATAACGACAACTAATTAATTGAAATTAATCATAATTAACTATGACCATTATCATTTTGATTTTTATGTACGGTGGCTTTGGTGGAGACATCTTGAGGACTGCTGAAGCTGTTGACAGTTGGCAACTCTTATAACGAAGCTGGGTTCTTTTGAAAGAGTCAAGGTCTAAATATAATCAAGATGGAAAGTTAATTAATTTAAACAGAAATAAAAATATTTAATTAAAATTTGTCTGTCAACTTTATATATGTTTATAAAGGAATCCGAATTTGTATGATTTCCATTCCCAAACTCAAGTTAACCCTGTCAATACATTGAAATTAAATATATAATTATTCTTTTGAATAATAAACATGATCAATGTTTTTTTTGCTTGCACCAGATGCATCATTCTGAACTTTGAACCCTCACATTAGTGCTGTATTGTTGTCTGTCTGATTTATTCTGGTTTTATCAACAAGTGTTGGAGGATGTAAATTTACCAATCAAAGCTGAATGTTATGTTTCATGTGCAGGAACTCTACATCAGAGATGCAATTGGTTCTCCTTTGCTTTCGTCTACAGTGATGCCACCACAAGCAGTAAGTTGCAACTAGAAACTGTTTTATTAGTTAGCTCAAAGCTCACTTGAGGCGCAAAGGTCCTTCAAAGCAAATATGCGCAAGGAGCTGAACATGCTTATTCAAAGGGAAGCACTCTTCTTAATAAGAGATGCAAGGAGAAATATCATAAACTTGAATATCATAAAATAGCACTACAAATTCTAATTGAATAAAAGTCTTTATCAACCCATGCAAAAATAATCCTAAACTTGAACAACTCTATTCTTTGAAAAAATGTGTGTAGGCACACTTTGAGTGGGCTTTTTTAAACATAGGTGTGAGTATCTGATATCTAAATAATTTCAAAATAAACTCTTTTCCATGCAAAGTACTGATTACTGAAAGCTTTCCACATAATAATATCAAACTATATGAACAGAAGATTCCTAAGTTATCTAGCCAGAACATTTGATTAGTCGTATCTATATGCTATTAGTACGTTGGGTGTTCGTAAGTTTATACTTGTTGCTCTGTGAATTGTAGGTTATCATTGCTGAAGAGAGCTTCCATGGCATCTCAAACCTATCGTTTGTCATCAGCTTGGCTAGGCCAACAATAGTATTTGACAGAGACGCTGTTCTTGCGTTGTACAATGGTTGGACCTCTTTCTTCTTTAATATACACATACACCAAAAAAGGGAAAAAATGAAAGTGAACCATATTTAACTGTTCCAGTTATGTATTTCTTGTATTGTCTTGCGCTAGTTTTTTCTGTCTATCACATAATGCTTTTATTGCTGTAGGAAACATGAAACAAGCCCAAGGTTTGGAAACTTTATTGCTTTCCAGGGATTATTCTAATTTGAAGTCTGAGTTTCAGCAGGGAAATGGCAAGGTTTGTTTTTGGTTCTTTCCTCTATTATAATTCTAATTTACAGTTCCAGTATTGTTGATAAGAATGTTAGTACTTATTCTGCACCCTTTCAGGTAAGGGTTACTATTATACAAAACCAGCCTGATGTGGAAGTCGTCTTGGGAAGACATGTCTTCATGACTGTTGGTGATTACTATTTGAGGACAAATTCTGTATGAACTGGTTCCATGTGTTTTGACAGTATGTTATTTTTGTTTCTTGGTTCGATGGCTACCTTTTAACTTATGGAAAGTGTGGAACAAAAGCACAAAAGATTAGAATGATTTAGCCCATGCAAGCATAGACTGCAACTGGTTAAAATACAATTGTTTTTACTGTACAGATATTATTCAGTTACAAATATATTACTAGTTTTATCTATGAAAGAAGGTAGCGGAATTATAGAATTTGTGCTTCATCTTTATGTTTAAGAGATGGTATGGAACAAAACAATAGAATTGTATGAGAAATTCTTGTAACTCTACAAAGTTACTCCTTGTTATCAACTGCTTGCCTTTATGCTATTACTGACTTTCCACGAATCTTCCTACTAGTGGTTATTTGTTTACCTCCCAATTTTATAATAGCCATTTTATCGTGATTTTTTTTTTTGTTGTTGATGAAATCATGAATTTAGAAGTTTATTAGCTTCGCTGTTTTTATTTTATTTGATCCGAATTGTTTTTCCAGTCTTTGACTTCTTTTAAGATGTGTGGCACTCATATTTCAATTATTATTGGATTTTTAAAATAAAATAAACCAAAAAGGGTGACAGAATTTTATATTTCAATAGATGGTACATGACTTCATCTTTTTAGTTTTTGACTTTAATTTCTAGTTCTGTTTCAAACCCTGTCTTTGTGTTGTGCTACATAAGAATGTTGTTATTGTATTCTATAATGACTCATAAGTTACTGACTGGTAGGTTATGACTTTTTTATTACCTTTTTTCGCCTAACAGAACTCTTATTTTAAATTGTCATTAGATTTTCTGTTTTGGTGAGAAAAAAATGTGGAAGTCAAAATGTATACTATAATCTGTTGTGCTTGTTCCAAACAATACTTTATAAAGAGTCCATATAAAGGGATATCAAGAGTTAACATTAATTTGCATAGCTCCAAACCAAATTGTATGATTGGCTCACCATAATAATCTTTGCTTGAAAAATAAGGAAGCGATGGAATTATAAAATACATTTTTATATAAAAAACAATTATTGAATGGATCCAGTGGGCTTCTAGATTGGGCTATCGAAGCCCAAAAGTGACATGCATCTAGCCAGAGCCAGCTCAGTTGAACGCATCTTCACCTTCTTCAGCAATCATCTCATAATTCATAGTGCCTTTCTGGGTAAAATTCACTAAATAATCTGATCTGTAGTTCTTTCCCTCTGTTTTGTCTTTTTATTTATAATTTATTGAGTATCGTCCAAAACCCAAACAACCAACTTACTCACCACCCCAACGCTCTCTCTCTCTCTCTGTCCTACAACACCCCAACACTACCTTCTTTTTATTTATTTTATAAATTAAATAAAATAAGATTTGGTTTCAGCTACCCAATTTGCTTTTGTTTTTGCTTTGCTTTGCTTTGCTGCCCACAACCTTCATCTCACAACACAGATCGATCGCTCTCCAAACTAAACCCTAAGCTCTACTTTCGTTGATCACTGAACTACGACGATGAATTCTCAGCCACCAATGCGGATGTTCAATTTCAATTCCATTAATCCGTAATTCACTCCTCTGTTCCTCTCCAATCATGTGGCTTCCCTTTTGGAGATCCAGGAGTCGCTTCTCCTTAGATGAACTCAGGTTTCACCGCTTCCTCCTTCACCTTTTTTCAATTCTGATTTTCTTATAATTTTTTTGTTAGGGCTTCTTAAATCAGCTGATGAGAGTGAATTAGTGAATTGATTTTAATGCTACTGTGGCGTGTGTGGTTTTATCTGGCAATTGGAATGGTTTGAGGCAGATTTCTGTTGATTGATCGAGTAATGAGTCTAAAGTCAATTTCTTGTTTAAGTTGAATTGAATTTTCATCAAGTGGTGTTGTGGGTTCTTCTGCTATATTAGTTGACGCTGATGGGTGATTTTGTTTTGGAGCAAATAATGAATATGGCTAGTGAGGAAATCAAAGAATTTGAATTCAAAGCTTCTATATTTTGAAATAAGATAAAACTAATTTTTTAATGACTATTTTTCATTGTTGGAGCTGGTGGTGCTGCCTAGTTAAGTTAGTTGGAACTGTTTAGTTCCATTTGTCAACTTATGCTAAATTATCCTGAGTTTTGCTTATGGATACAAGATTATTTCTTTTAGAATGCTGTACAAGAATAACTATTGCATGACTCATTCAACTTACTGTAGAAAGAAGTTATGGTTCTTCCAAAATGTAGACCAAATAGCCTTTTGGTTTTGATAAACATACTTGAATGAGAGCAAATGAAAACAATTAAGCACTACTCATCTCCCTCATGTTCCTAGTTATTTAGAGCTTCTCAACTTTCAATATGTCCCTATTTTATACTTGTGTTGGAGCTTGATTCATTTTCCATTGGTGTATGGAGTCCTGGATTGAATTAATACATTTGTTATGTGGTCAGTCTTTTTTCCTGTATGCATAGTTTGTCATGTTAATTATTTTCATGTCTTTGCAGATATTTAACTGATCAATTGCAAAAAGTTCAAATTGTGAATGAGGTTAACAAGGTAACTGAGAGTGAAATATATTTTCTTCATCCTAATTTGGTTGAATGCTTTTAGTGCCATTGTGCCATTGTCTTTCTTAGTTTCTGTTTCATTAATTTATGGTCTCACTTCCTATTCCATCTTTTGAAGGATTTCGTTATCGAGGCACTGAGATCGATAGCAGAGTTGATTACATATGGCGATCAGCATGACTCAACCTTTTTTGAGTGAGGCTTCTGAATACTTAGCATCTCTTGATCTATTGTAGTCTGGCATTATATGTTGTCTGCACAATCTCCAGGTTCTTCATGGATAGGCAGATCATGGGGGAGTTTATACGCATACTGAAGATCAGTAGAACAGCGACTGTTTCACTTCAGTTGTTGCAGACAATGAGCATTATGATTCAAAACCTCAAAAGTGAACATGCTATATGTAAGTTGCTTCTTAAAGAGAGAAAGTAGGTAGTTCTTTTGTGTTGTCTTTATTTGATTCTAGGAGTAGGGAATGCGTTAATGGTTGAAATTTTTGCAGATTATATGTTCAGCAATGAACATATTAACTACCTAATTACTTATTCTTTTGACTTCCGCAATGAAGAGCTACTATCTTACTACATATCTTTCTTAAGGTTTGGACTTATTTTGTTCTGTTATCTTATGACTTCATTTTTCGAACATTTTTGTCCTGACTATGGTGTTGTGATTCTTATTTTGTGGTCTGAAGAGCAATTAGTGGAAAGCTGAACAAGAACATAATTTCCCTGCTTGTGAAAACAGAAAATGTAAGATTGTTCTTCCTCAGACTGTTATTTACACCTTACATTTTTGTGTTGTTGTTTCTTGCCAAACTATAGATATTGTGGTTCAATAGCATTTTTATTTCATTCAATTTTAAGTTTAATACCTTATCCGAAGTATTTTGTCAGTGTTGTATTATATTTTAGGAAACTCATCAAAAAGTATTTAGCTAGCAAAACACCCACATACTGTAGTGTTTTCAAAGATTTAGGACAAAAAGTTATTAAGAAATGAAAAGGAAGCCATATGTGTATAGATAGCACCCTGCAAACTAGAGAACACATCTGCTGTCATCTTTGACACAAGTTGCAACTCATTACATTCAATGTGGTCAAGATGTCTAAGAGGTTTTGTCATTGTATTTGATAAACTTGGTAATGCTTGCCTTCGGTTTGTGATTGCTTCTCAGCAGAGACGGACATTATGATATGAAGTATGAATTTAAAGAGCATGTAATGGTAGTTTTCATGCCTGTATATGCTAGATCAAAATTGTAATATACGACCTTCGTTCTTTACCATAATATGGAGTATATACTATTATGTATAAATAATAATTGTGTTTTGAGCTTTCTTTATAATCAGAAGGAGGCCTGAATGGCCTAAGAGCTACACAATAGAGGGTAGGCCTCACCTTTCCCATATGCCTTCCATGCCTCTTATCCAGTCGGTTGTGATCTGTAGACTTCCACGAAAGAAGTCCCAAGTTCCAACCATTGGGGTGTCTCCTTAGGGACAGCCTTGGTTTGAACTTTTAGTGCTTTCTGCTATCTTCTACTAATTTTCTTCCCAATTAGAGATTGTGATATCAACTATGCATAAAACCAAAATAGATTAAGAAGCTTAATTGATGATGGCTTCACACTGGTAAGATGCTGAATTGAAATCATTATGCATAGCCTTTGTTCTTCACGTACAAAGGAATGTGGGTTTAAATGTCACATCTTTGTCAAATATAGTTGTTTATTTGTAGTGATTAACAACGAGTTGAACTAATCAATAGGTGTGACCTAAGGAATGCTAAGGATTGTCGTTTTCCCTTACTTTGTTAGAGTTTGTGGTAGAAGTGTTTATAGGAAATGGAGTATGCAATATTTTATTGAGGAACACTTAATTGTTGTTCTAATAGTTTTGAATTGGTTGTGATTAAGCTATTTAAGATCTTTGTTTGAAGCAATATTTGGTTGGATGAAAAAAGAAAGAAAGTTGTTTTGTGTATAAATTAGTCATTGGATTACAGTTTCTCTGAGGTGGTAGGATCATGATGGTGGGTGATCCATCTGGCCAGCAATAAGTAGATGGCTGCCTGGACAATGTTACGGCTACATTGGACAAGTTTAGTCACATCTTTAAATAACTTATAGTAATAGGAGTTTAAAATTCTAGATCGATTAGGTTGAAGAGAAAGAAAGGAGTTTTAAAATTAGATCTTTGAGTATTCTGGGTACATAAAAATAATCCAAGGGAGGTCTGTTGGGTTATTTTATACATTATATGATAGATATAAACATCATATTGAATTTTAAAATCCAATCCATCGTTGACAATTGACATCAACCATTGGATTAGGCTTCATAATGGATATGAAAATTCAATCCACTGCTCTATCCATGTGATCAAAACAACCTATAAGTATTATATAGTACTTTGATTGACCAAATTCACGGAGCAAGAAATTTAACATCTGTTACATGTTCTGTTTTTCTAAGTATTGATATAGTTCCTTCTGTGCATAAAGGACGAAGTAGTCTCTTTTCCACTTTATGTTGAAGCAATACGGTTTGCTTTCCATGAAGAGAGTATGATTCGCACTGCTGTGCGTGCTTTGACATTAAATGTATATCATGGTCAGTTGCTCTTGTTATGGTTACTTTCTCTTTTCTTTCCTCCTGTGGTGTAGTGCAATTTTCCTTGACTAAATGTACTTTGCTTTTCCTTTTTGTTCTGGTTTTCAGTCGGAGATGATTGCGTGAATAGATATGTTGCCAGCACCCCTCATGCAGATTATTTTTCAAATTTGGTTTCATTTTTTCGGAAGCAGTGCATTCATTTAAATGGATTGGTTGATGACATTGTGAAGTAAGAGTAAGATCAGTCAATTATATTATGGTAGTGGGCTAAATGTGTATTTTTCTAAAGGGTGCTATTTTATTATTGGGACAGAAATCCTGACGCAGACTCAACACCTATCATCCTTGCTGCTGTAGATGAAATTGAGGACAATCTCTACTATATTAGTGATGTTATTTCTGCCGGGATCCCTGATGTTGGGAGGTTAATAACAGACAACATTTTGCGAATTCTGATATTTCCCTTGCTTCTACCTTCTCTGAGGATGAAAGCTGTTGATGTATGTTGCTTCTTCTTTGTTCTTTTGTTTTATTTTATTTGTTCATTTGCTGGGTGTGAGGGCCTACAAAAGTAATCATGATCATGTATGTACAATTTGGTTCTTATTAACCTTTTGTACTTTGTAAATCCAGGAATTACAGATTGGTGCTGTGACTTCTCTTTATTTAATTTGTTGCATCTTGCGCATAGTTAAGATCAAAGATTTGGCAAATGCCATTGCTGCTGCTTTTTTCTGTTCGCCAGACGCCTTTGTGGTCAATTCTGAAGCAAAACTCAATGGTCATGTGTCTGGTCATGATTTTGTCCATGAAAGTCAGCAAACAGACAGCAATAATCTTACTGAGGTGGATTCTGGACGTTTAAGAGTCACCGTGCCGAACTTGTCTAGTTCTTCAGAGATTCATCCAGAAGATGCTATTATGCAACATGCCTGTAGCAGTTCACATATGGGTTTTAGGTAACTTTTTGTCAGCTAAGTTTTGTTTTTCTGTCTGCCATTACTTTTGCTATATCAGCTGAACTGGATGTTTGTGTGACAATTAGTAATAGGAATTCTACAAATGACTTTGTAATTTTATTTTCTAACCAGTAATGAGTATATAAAAGTAGAAAAGAGAAAACCAAATTCATCAGTTTCAGATTTTTTAGTCATATGCCTTAAACTGGAATCACAATTTGGAACTTGCAGAAGTGCTTGAAACAATTGTTGATCTTTTCTTCATATAGTATCCTGGCATATATTGTACAATTTAGGTCATTTGTGAACATATCCCAATCCTGTAGGATGGTTCATGTTTAGCAATTGCCAATTTGGCTGTGGTCTTTTGCCAAATTTCGTGGTTATAATTTTGTGTTAGTGCCATTACTAGAATTCTTGAACTGCTACGAGTATGCATGATTATAAAGATAGAGGGCTTTTCGTACAATTTTATTTAGGTGATGTTGTTGACTGTATAGCATTGTATACAACGAAAATAGATAATCTGTTGCTGATCTTGGACTCTCTATTTGATGGAAAAGATAACCATTATTAGTGCATTTATAGTATGCATAATGATGATGCCATTAAGAAATTACTCAATGTGGTTTGTGCCAGTTTTTGACTGAGAGATTGGATGCTCACAAAAAATTCTGATTTTCCTCCGATATTTTGAGAAAGTTTTTCATTAATGAATAGAAATTTGTTGGGCCCAAAATGCATATATAAGCATGAAGATGTCCGGCTGAAAGATTGATTTTACCTTGTTGATAGTGCTTATTATCATGTATTCAAATGAATTTCACCTAAAGAGTGAACCAGTAATTGTGGTGGTCTGCCAAATATCCTAGAGAGTTAAAGGTGCTTCATTATTTATTTTAAACTCATACTACTTCAAAATTCTTTAATATTCTGCACTACATGACTACCAAGGTTTATAGCGCAAAGAATCAATACGGCTCGTTTTGGTTCTTGGCTGAAATGTTAACAATAATATTCCAACTTCCTCTAATAGATTGATACAGTATTTCTGTAAAGAGAAGAAATAAAGTATTTGCTTGACATATACTTTTGACATTAAGTTCCTTCCTGCTCTCAGTAATGCTGTAGTGCTAGCACTGCCTGAAGAATTTGTCGACATAAGTTGTGATGAAGATAACCTGTCACTCAGTGTCTTTATTTTAAGTCTCTCCCAATCTTGCTTAGCAGAAAAGAAGACATACCTAAAAAGCTTCCACCATTTCTGTTCCTTAGAAAAAGTAGAGCTGTACAACTTGTGACATTGGTAATAATTGATAATTGATACAAAAGCTTTCTGTGGTTAATGAGAAATCCTTAAACCAGTGTCTTGTTACCTAAAATTTCCAATAATTACTCCAGATCCCTTTTCTTAGAGAAACATTATGTCGAAGGCTTTAGAAGACTAATATTTATCTGGATGTAAAGGCTGGTAGTGTGTACTTTTTGAATGTTTTAGTAACTTACTTAGATCTATGTTTTCTAACTAACTAGCTTATCTTGTTTCATAATCATCGTTTCTTGAATATGTATTCCTTTTTTATATATGTATCTGTGCAGGGATGTGCTGCTTTGTTATGTTACTGGTGGTGATGATATGCATGTTCTGGGTTCGTTGAGTGTGCTTGCTACATTATTGCAAACAAAAGGTCATGATCTAGATAAGTAGCTGACTTCAGCTTTGCTGTTTTCTTAACATTTTCTTATCAAATATTTGCTTCTGTAGAGTTGGACGAATCGATGCTAGATGCTCTTGGCATTCTTCCTCAACGCAAACAACACAAGAAGCTCTTGTTGGTATGTCCATGTGAGCCAGTGATTTATTAGTTGGTCTTTACTAGATTAATTTGTTCTCATATCACTTACATAGTTAAATTATAATTTTTGTGCAGCGTCTTAGTTAATTATTTTATATTATTTGTGAATAGGCAATAGCACATCAATATTGCATTACATACTCTGCTGGTGATTGAATGAGTTGGAGATCCTCTATAATAGCTGCTATGATTTTGTCAGTTTAAGCAAGTCGAGGCTTAAAAGGATTAGAATGCCAAAAGGTGTTTAAATCTATTTGGCTAATTGGGGGGTCTTAAACTTATTAATGATTACTGATCAAGCTTTTTTGTACAAGTACACTCTTGCTTTATATCCTGCTGGTGAAAAGTGTTGTTGACGTTATCTTGTTATTATTTTACGATATACAAATTGGTGATTTAGGGATGAGTTGTTTTTATGGACTAACTAAGAATACTGTAGTTCAAATGTTCAATCCATTGAATAAGCTATGTTTTTGTTCTATGAACTTTAAACATAAGCTTTTCATGTCTCTTTTTTTAGTAGCTGAGCTGTAATACTATCACTGATATGCAGCAAGCTTTGGTTGGTGAAGTCTCAGGAGAAGAGCAGCTTTTTTCTTCAGGAGATGAAATCAGCGGTCAACTTGATGGCTATTTGAAACTGCTCAAGGTCATCTCTCTCTCTCTCTCTCTTTCTGCTTGACACTTGGTATTCCGTGAAATGACTAATCTGAAACTCTTCTGCCAATGGAACTTTTCTGATGGAAGTAGTTGTATTGGAATTTACTGTCATCAGTTGAGTTTCTTCTGTTAACTTCAACTCGATTCTAAAACTTGCCAATAATTGAATTTCAAATTGAAGGTCATCCATGTCAACTGTGTTTCATAGACATGGGCTGGGGACATGACACAGATATCTCGGCACTCAGTTTTTATAAAATCTAAGACACTATACAATAAGAATATGTTCAATATTATATGTTTGCTGTATTAATGCATATAATTTGTATAAACTCATACATCACATGTCTGATCAATATATTATTAGAATAAAGGGGGATACTTAAGATGTCCTATATATGTCCGATTAAAAGAAGTTCAAAACATAAGGGGACACATGATATCAAGTACTTGACACATCCGAAGAGTATCCAAGTGTCGGATACATGTCAGATATGGATACTTTGAGAAAATGAGATTGTGTTCTTATGTGTTCAACCATGTTCATCTGAGTGTCCTGGGGTCTGGACACATGTCCGATCAATATATTATTAGAAAAAATGGGGGATACTTTAGACATCCTATACGTGTCCGATTAAAAAAAGTTCAAAACATAAGGGGACATGATATCAAGTGCTTGACACACCCGAAGAGTGTCCAAGCGTCTAAGTGTTGGATACATGTCAGATATGGATACTTGGAGAAAATGATATTAGTATGCCAGTTATATGTTTGAGCTGGAGGCTGATATTAAGTTCAAGTGTCCCGACATTTTTGTAATACGTAGAATAGATAGACGGGGTGTTTCATTATCAATGAATTTGGATGTGTGAAGCTATTCGATTACATCAAAAAGCAATTTTTTTCCCCTTGATGATTCAATTCCTATTTAGACCTTTTCTCATCTTTGTGCATGCATTTTTTTTCCTTTTCTGAGTATCATCTACAGTATAGTGTTTCAATATATTTTAATTAGATTACTAGAGTTGTAATAATTATAGATTGGCTTTTATGTATAAAAGGGATTCTTAATATGGAATTTTGTGGGTGATGGATTGAGTTTAGCTGTTGGAGTAATAAGCTGTATTAGGATATGCTTCAATGTGGTAAGGTATCTGTTTAAACTTTTTTCGCGTAGGAAGTTCTCCTAATCCCCTAAGAGTACGTTAATATTTAATAATGCAATAACTGAACTAATTTGTCCACTTAAGATTTGTTATAAATATTATATTATACTCCTTTATAGTTATTAAAAAAAATGGAAGTTGTTGGATTATGGAGGTATTATGAATTGTAATTTTTCGTCTATAGCTATTTTTGTCTTTGTTGTCTGCTCGTTTTTTCTTGGTGTATGTACTCTTGCCGTTTATGCCTTGCAAATGCGCAAGTTTTTTCTTAATGAAAGTACTATCGCTTATCAAAAAAAAAAAAAAAAAAGACTGGAAGGCTATTATGTTGCTGTTTTATAGTTGTAATTTCATTTTTTTCTTGTTCTGCAAGGGTTTGCGCATTAGAGATTTTTGTGTTGTCTTGTAGTCTCTTAATACTTTCATGTAGGGTACCCCTACCTAGTTTGGGAGAAGCTAGCTAGGTTGTTGTTGCCTTAATACTTTGCTTTAATTTAACAGGAGCAGTATGGAATTTTGTGCTCTTTTCCTGTAGTAGGAGCAAGTCCTCGTGTACATAGATTTCAGGTAATAATTCCATTTGCAGTCATTTGTTGCTTCTACTTATTTGGTCAATTGTTGCTCCTATTTTATTTGGTCAAATGTGGCATGAGTGAAGATAAGGGTTTTCTGCTCAAATATATTATTACGATAGGATTTCTTATTGCATGCACAGTCTGTAAATAACATTTAAAGCATAGGCTTTGGTGATGCCACCAGAGTTCCAAATCTATGAGACTGGAAGTTCTTTATAACTTCTGAGTATGGTATTTGTGTCATTAAGTAGTATTTGGGTATTTAAAGTTTGGACTCATATTTTATTTGGTCAAATGTGGCATGAGTGATAATTCGGTTTCATCTGTTGCGGTGGGATGTCAAAGCTAAAAGCCAAAGCATCCAAACCTTACAAACTTGATTCAAAGGATAGTATTTATAGATACTTAACGTAAGTTTCATTTTCAACTGAAAAGAAAGACACGTTGATGATGCTGGATGGATGCAATGGATAGTTTTTGTATGCTGTTAGGAACACCGACACAATACAAAAAAGAAGTTTTTAAGAGTTTTGGCCATGGGAAGTAGAATAGCAACTGTGAACTACTAGTGCAAAGGAATGTATTAAAAAATCTGTTTTCAATCAGGAGGTATATTTACTTTTGCATCTGTTATGACCTTGTAAAAGAAAACTGTTAGCATTGGGCCATTTATTCTTTTCACTCTTGTTCTCTTAGAACACTCATTTTTAAGTTTAATTCTTTCATGAGAACTTAGGAGCATCTGAAATGAATGCAACTGGTGCTTACCTTTTTCTTTCATCTCTATTCTCTTCCCGTCAGGTTCAAATTCTGTCAGTTGATGCTAAATTTATATCATTGTCATGGTTTTGTCCTCTAGGTGCTTGATTCTTTGGTCAGTCTGTTTTGTCGATCAAATATATCAGCAGAGACTCTGTGGGATGGTGGTTGGCTTTTGCGTCAGTTACTTCCTTATAGTGAAGCAGAGTTTAACCAACATCATCTTAAAATGCTCAAGGTAAATTATTGACGGTACATTAGATACTTGTTATTAGATGTATATTAGATATTCATGTATGATTTTGTATATATGTTGAGCTTTCACCGTGAGTTTTTTACAGAAGCAGTATTGATGCAAATTCTCAAATTGCTTTGTTGTCATGGAAACTCTCACTGATCTCAGTTGTTCTATATGATTTACATTAGCATTACAACCACCATTTATTTTATGTTGGACTTCCATGATAATGAATGTTTAGGAATTTTGTCTGCTGTTTTCCAACTGAATAATAGTTGTTTCTATGATTCGGTTAAATAAAGCTCTTGTAATTACACTGTCCCTTGAAAAAAATATGTTATGCAACTGAGATGTGATTGGTTATTATTGTCTTTGTATATTCAAGTCTTGATGTCCATTAATTATTACATTTATCATGCTGCAAAAACACATTTTCAATTTTCCTTTACTCAATTTTTTTTCCTATGTTGAGATTGTTGTGATGTTTGCATTATTAATTCTTATCATATTTCTGCATTTTTTGCTATCTTTAGGGAAGTGGCAGAAGTGATACTAAGAGAGTAAGAATAAATACTGTTTATGATTTATGTATTGTAGTTAACTTTAGATAAAATTGGTTGTATCTGTTGGAAGGCCAGTTTCAGTTGGCATGCAATGAATTGTTTATACTGGCCAGGTGGCTTCTTTATGAAGTCTAGCCTTATGTGAACCTAGATAGTTAATATTGTTAATTACCTTTTTACTATCACTGTAAACTCCATAACACAACTGAAGGAGTTATTTGTAATGGGGTAAAACTAGACACTTTTCCAGTAACTCATTTGATAATCTTATTTATGGTTTACCTCATTTAACCTAGAATGAACTATTTGGTGGCATATAAGCATTGAAAATTCTCACTGATCCATGAAAATTTTGAACATACAGTGTTGCTCATCATGTAGCTTATTTTATCAAATTTATGTTACTAGACAGTTCGCATGTTGTGTATGTGCTCTTGGTATCTTTCTTTAGACTTCCTTTTTTGAGTGATTGTTCTTTTTGAATTAGTGATTTCTATTGTGTGCAGGTCACATACAAGAACTGTACCAGCGCGCTTGTAAAGGAGATCAGAGGAATTTGGCCCGATTTACTTGTAACTGTCATTTGTGATGAGTGGAAGAAGTGCAAAAGAGGTATGTCATTTTAAATATTGTATTGCAGTTTTAGTTGGTGCATTAAGTTACTGATGGTTTGAGCAACTAATTTTTCCCGTCTAGCGATTGAGGCATCATCTCCCAGGAAAGAGCCCAAGTCCATGCTCTTGCCGTCATTGAAGTCCTCTCCTGAAGGTAAAATTTGGCACTTGTGGTCTAGATTGATCATCTTTTACTCTACTTTTAGTTAACATGACTTCCATTAATATACTTTTCTATCAGATGCTCTGGTGGAATCATCATTTACTGCTGGTGAAAGAATGTTGGAGTTAGTGAAGGTTTGTTTGTACTCTTTTAGCTTTGTTCTTATATATAACATTGTTGAAGTAGCTCCCTTCTAGCGCTTCTTCTCACATTATCTGTTTCTAATCTGAGATATTTGGCTTTTCCAAAACTCCATGGACACGCGGAAGGGAAACGCTATGAGCTATCCCCACTCAGACCAAGACAATAACTTTTATTTGTTCTCTTTATTCAGGTGTTTGTCCTACTTCATCAACTTCAAATTTTCTCCCAGGGTATAACTTTGCCTGAGCAACCTCCTGTTCATCCTCCAGTTGATGTGCCTGGCAACTCACGTGCATCAACTGCAGGCGTGGATGTTTCAGGGCCAAAGCCAGGCACTGAGTTAAGACTAGGTCAGTTTTCTATCTTGCATTTGTTTTTACCCTGGTAACTGGAGATTATCTTTTATTTCTTTTTTAAGTTCAATTATTTAGTCAACTGTTAAAAGTTGTGGATTTTATGATGCCACTGATATGTTGTGAGAGTAGTGCAGTTAAAGTATTTATGGTTGAATCACCCTGCTCGCTACCTATGCAGTTGATGCAGTGCCTTGTAGAATTGCATTTGAAAGGGGTAAAGAACGCCATTTTTTCTTCCTGGCAATCTCTCGGGGAACATCTGGATGGATTGTTCTTGTCGAAGAATTACCTCTGAAGCAGCATCACGGAGTTGTTCGTGTCGCCGCACCATTGGCAGGCTCCAATGTATGTATGGCTGAAGTGCCTTCTAGTTTCTCTTTTCTTTTGAAATGCACCACTGATAGAAGAGAAATTTATAGAACAAGTACTGTTTGTCTTCCATATTTTCAGTTAGTTACTGCATTGCCCATTCACATTTAAAATAGAGCCTAGAAACAAATAATATTTTGCTAATTGTTTGTAAGAGCTTTTACTGTTATTCTTTGTGGAATGTTTTTTTTTTAATTTCAAGTCAGACTTCATTGGAAAGAGAATAATCTTTAACTTGTTCCTCCAGCCCAGAATCGATGATAAGCACCCGAAATGGTTACATTTGCGAATCCGTCCATCTACTCTGCCATTTGTGGATCCTGCCAAGTCTGCTGGATATGGGAGAGCAAAGAAAAAAGCTCTAGTTGATGGGAGATGGACCCTAGCATTTAGAGATGAGCAATCTTGCAGTTCTGCCTTGACTATGGTCCTCGAGGAGATCGATATGCAAAGCAATGAGGTTGAGAGAAGACTAAAACCTTTGTTTGACCTTGAAGGAGATGTAGATAATGCAAACAACTCTCTACGTGCAAAGGAAGCTTCCTTTTCAAGTACACTTCCTTCTAATTCATTGTAAGTTCTAAATGGCTTGAGTTTTCCAATAACCGTTTGCTCTACGTTTGGGGTGGGAAGTAATATATTTAGTCACCTTTTTGTAAATGTTGATTAGGCAACCTTAGACATACCCGGAAATGTAGATTAGATCCCTCAGTGGCATTTTTTTCTTCTTTTGTATACTAGATTGATTACCTTGCCAGATCTCTGTAAGTTCATTGATTTTTACATCTTCATTTTTTAACAGCTCTAACCTAGGTTTTCACTAATTTGTAACTTGGTAGCATCATTGTATATTTAAGAGGCTATCCTATATAGTAAAGTTATAGTCTTTTTGACTCTTATGATCATCTATTGTGATTATCTCATGGTTACTTCTAGCCTTTTGTTTCCTTGAGAATAAACTATCATTGGGAAATTCTAATGGCTACAACTACAATTATTACTAATTGTGTAATTTTCTTTTCGGATAATAATTATATCCTTATGGTTAATTTCTATTTTACCACTAGTGTAGTAGATTGTTATTATTACTTTAAAGTTGATGAAGAGAGGTATTACAAGAATGAAAATGGTAGAGAATGAGATTGGTGTATTTATGGAGTATTTACAGGGTATGGAGTAGTTTCACCTATATCATTTTTGTAAACGTCAACAATGTGGTTCCCGTGGACCTGCCAAGTCGGCTTCCAGCCTCCAACAATGACGCTAAGTTCAATTTATTTTTCAATTAGACAGTAAAATATAGTGTCGTTTTGGTTTTGCATGATTGAAAAATAAATTAAACGCATTGTTAAACTCACGTGGTAGGTCCACAAGGACCACCTTGCTAATGTGTACAATAATAATCACGACGTTTGTAGCTGGTTCAACGAGAAATTGAAAAAATAAAGCTTTTTACAATGACTAAAACAAGAGGCAACACTAATTATGATCTATACCTAAATAAAATGTAAGGAGGCTAAACAAAAAAATTAAAAACTTACTTGTATTAACATCATTAGACTTGTTAATTCTCTATTTTATTTTTGTTCCATCTTTTTCTTATGTTTTGTCTTGTTATTGCCAACTTTTCTTCTTTAATTATGTCACTGTATGTGAGTAAAATGAAGCTAATATTCTTAATTGATCATTCAATGACAAAGATGTCATGTAACACAAATGGTTCTTTGGGGTCTTATACTCCATTGGTTTTCTTGGCAGTTGATATATCCAGAAATTTTGAATTGACAGCTCCAGATGGTTCAAACAATAGAATCACTTGATAGCTTAACAATGACAAATGGAACAACCAAGCTACACAAAACTGGACCTGTCTGTCTTGTTGATTCAGACATTTGGTTCCTCTCTTTTCTACTGCCTTGCTTTCTCCATCCACAAACCATTTGTTTGGTTTGTGCTCTGCTCATTCATTCTCTTGGTCACCAACATGCATGCAAGCTAATTCTTAAAATTTTGTTGATCACCAGCTTTTCAAAATCCACAATTAGTTCCATCAACTAATTTGGTGGAACACATTAAATAATGGTCTATATGGGCAGAAAGAATAATGTAAACTAAGGCAAAGATTTCCTAGAATGGGAGATTAATTGTACCCCAAATGATGTTCCTTCCTACGACTGAAACGAGCTGGTAAATTCCTCTTCCGTACATCTACATCTACATGAAGATTGTTTCCAGGACCATGTCGGGTCACAATCTTCAGAGGATGCGCTTCTGTGTTAAATACCCATTCATCAAGAGATATGACAGAGGGAGGTGAAAACAAGAGGTACAGATACTTGAGTGTCTCTGCAAGGAAGAAGCTCTGCATCATATTGTCTTTCACACCTGTACCAACCTGAGGGAGAAATACAGTTCTTGAGAAAATTAACACCACTAATTTTGTTTCAAAAGATTGTAAGTAATCGAACAGTTAGAAGAGAACTGCCATGTAAACAGAGATTGATATATCACACTTCTTTGTCTCTAGGATTCATATTTGAAGATTTTGATCTTGTTAAATGTAGCATACTTTCCTAATGTTGAGCTATGATGGCAACAGTTTCGGTCTTCTGCTCTCCCAACCACTGAGCTTGTGATACACCCAATGCATAACCTAATGTCACTATGTCAGAATACCAAAACACTTGGGTAGTGTTTATATTAGAATTTTGTTAAGAATGCAATTTTCTCTCTATATGTTTGGATTAAGATTTTTCGGTCATGAGAAAGACTTTAAAATGGGAATCTCATTCCCATTTCTAAATATTTAATTCAAATGCAACCTTATTTGTAACAAAGATTCACATTCAATTTTGATATGGGTCAAATAAATTAATTTGAACATTAGTTTGATGTTAGGTAGATGTCCTATAGAATATCTTCTCCTATTGAAATCTCTTATGAAAAAAATGAGGAAAGAACAAAAAAAAAAAAAAGATGGAAGGAACTAGATTCAAAATCTAGTTCTGAGAGGCACTTACATCTTTGAGACCAACATATCCTGCCTCCACACGAGAGTGCTTTTCAAAAGCTTGAAAAATGTCCCAACCCCACTCTTGGTACGTCTTATTCCCAGTGAAACGCCAAAGGTAAAAGAGAGATTCAATTGTCTCAGGCCTCAAGATGTTCCATGATGTGCCAACAGTCATGTCCTGCAAAAATTTCATTTTAGAGCAATGGGTACACTATTTCACAACAATTCCATTCTACATTAGAAGAGTGGAAGTACCTCTCCACCATGAAAGAAATAGTTCTCCCCGGCCAATTTTGTTGGTGTGGACTGATAAAAGTTATAACAAGTCCATGCAAGCTGCATACAAAGCCCAAAAGCTTAGTTTCTGGCAACATAATAGAATACTACAGCAGCGACGCTCTAAGGCAAAGAATTGGGAAGCAACAAGATTGTGCATTCAATTTAACTTTTCATCTACTTTCTTTGAGCCTGATCAATCCCTGCTTTGCTGGGTTGTTTTTCCAGGAAAGGATAATTTAACTTTCCCTATATGCATGGTTAACCATTTTCAAAAGAAATGAGAAACATAAAGTTCCACAATGACTGCAAACTTAGAAACTGATGTTTCTGGTGGAAGAATTAACATGCAAAAGGTCAAAATTAACAGTAAATGCATTCCTAGACTCTCAAATGAACAGTGATGTCTTATGAAGTTTATTTCACATTTCTTAGCAATACTCAAGCAACATGCAATTAAAACTGTGCTTACAGGTTGACGTGTATTGCATCCTAATTTTAAGTTGCACTAAATTAATAAACATTGGTATTATACTTTAAAATAAAAAATAAAAGATAAACATTGGTATTATGAAGCAGAGATCATCTTTACAGTTATTAACAGTACACATCAAGTACATAATATACCAATGGTATTTATTGTTAATGTGCATTACAGTTAAATTATAGTACACAATATAGTAGACACGATTATTTACACACCTGCACACTAATAGATTTCTATGCAGGCTTGATTGAAGATCATTCCCAAATGTCACATTGCCACCTTCTTCAGAAAAGAAGATAGCATGCTATTTGTTTGAAAGAAATTTTTATTTAGAGATTTAATCTTTCTTTTATCCCTCATAAACAAATATGAAAGAAAATGAAGGTTAAACGATGTCCCTTGATAGATTAATCAAACAACCATTTGTGTCATCTAGCAGCTCACAGTTTCAAACTTCAATTTTTTCTTCTCGATTTTCTTCAAGAACCAATTAAAATCAGGCAGTGCAAAACTGCCGGTTAAATAGAATTTATGCAGAAACAACTATATAAACTATTATCTACTCCAAAGTTTTTTTTTTTTTGAACGATCTACTCCAAAGTTTTTAATTTGATTTGCACAACTTAATCCATTATTGATTAATCAATCTATATTCCTTCTATCAGGTATCATTGTTAATTTATTAAGATTTCAAACATAAAAAAAGTGAATGTTATATATTTTTATTTATGAACAGTTACATCCATTTCATTTTTCAAAATGTCAACTATTGTTTTGCTTTTTACAAGACAACCAACTAATATTGAAAACTTAAATTTGTGTAGATGAAATTGCAGCCCACAAGGCCAAAACAAGCCTACTGAAGTTCTAATGCACGACATTTATTTAATACCTCTTCTGCTAGTGATAAAATCTTCTCAGCTTCTTCAGGGCCATAACCGAAAGATCCTAAAGCCAGCATTCCAGGAGCAAAGCATGCCAATTCATCCATCTGTAGAAAAGAAGAAGATGGGACAATCAAGATTACATCTCATAAAAAATTGATATTTTCCATTATAGATTGAAGCACCACCTTATCAAGCATGGAATCCCCAGTCTTCTCACATATGTATGCAAAGGAGGATGGTGTTGTTCTTCTAATCAAGCTTTGCAGACCTTTCATTGATGTCTCCCACATTTCTCTGTTTCCAGTATCAAATGGAGCATACCATCAGAACAAAAATTCCACAATAGATGTTCTTACAAAGAAAGGATTGAAAAGGGAACAGAACTCTAGGAAAAAGGATGCAAAATTCTGCAAGTATAACCAGGACATTGATTGAAATCGACTTTCTCCATCCATATCTCGATTACACTTGCAGCTAAATCATACAATATATTACATATGGACATTTATATGCAAGTGAATATGAGAGAACCAACAGGGAGTGCAAAAGGGAGCCTGTGTGTACTCAAAATATATCATTTATAAGGTTCTACAAGCACTCTGTTTTAGTTCTAAGAAAGCATTGGTTTAGTTTTTCTGGAATATCATAGTATTAATTTAATTACTCAGCTCAAAGGAAGTGCTGGAACCCGATCCCTATGCACCACACATTATTAAACAACTCGGTCACTACATTCTTGAGCACTAACACAGACCCAGGCTATTTAATGAACGCAAGGGATCTAAGTTCGTCGAAAAGCAAAGCTGAGATTCAAAGCATCTTACCTGTAATGCTTTACTGCTTCTGTTTTGTTCCCTTGAATCCAGGCCTTGAGTAAGTACTCATAAAAGCTACATGATGAGAAACAGTATGCAAAATAACAGTCAGGCATACTTGCACATTGTCTAACTTCAAATTAGCATGTGCACAATAAAAGTGTGAGTACAATTCCCATGAGATCATTAGATAATATGCAACCAGAAGTTTGAGTACCTATCACCCATGGCACCAAATGTAACTGTTGACTTTGATGCGGTTCCAGTATGGGGATTAATGAATATAGGAAGCAAACCATCAGAAGGAAAGGTTTTATAGAGCTCACTGATAACATTTTCAACCTGAAACGTCAACCAAAAAAATTACAAGAAGCAGATACTCAAGAGCTTATAGTTTTCTCATATTGATAAATCACAGTGATTCTAGAGAAATACAAAAGATGAAAGTGCCTGAGACTATTCCGTGACAAAATCAATGGCTTCTCTACTGATTTGAATAGGAAAGAAAAGGTGGACACAATTTCAGATCATATACAAGCATGACAAAGATAATACCTTTTGTTGGTACTTGGGATCTTTTGTTCTTTGAGACAGAGCAATAAATTCAAGTTGCTCTGTTCCAGAATCTGCCAGTATACTATTTCCCTAGAAAAAGAAAACATAAAAATTAACAGGGAAAGGGGACCCTCTAAAAAAAACAAGAATATGTACAAATGGTCTAGCAGTTACAACTTAAAATTTTGATCAGCATAGACAAGACTTCTTCGGATTGAATGGATGAAGGTCAAGACTCAAGAGAGAAGGAGTTATAACTCAAGTGTCGGAGACGGAGATAAATGAGCAGATTACTGGGCTTGAGTAAGTTAATGTTCAAGAAAGGAGATCTAGTGTAAGCTGGTCAGCACTTTTGGATAGATGGATAAAAATTATCGTTGTTGAGCCGCAAAGGGAAAGCAAGTTTGGCTGGAATTGGTGAGGTGTCAAGGAATTATATGGGGCGGTGCTTTGTGTGTTCTTAGACAGTATTGGGAGTGCTTATTCCTATTTTTCTGAGTTGGTCATCTCGAAGGTGTTGGAATTATTTGGTTCATGGGAAGATAGAAGATATGGAAAATTGGCAGTTCAAAGTGACTTGAAGGTAGCAGTTTCTTGGGTGAATAAGCCCTCACTAGTACCATAGGTGCATTAGGAGTGTTTCAAAAAGATTGAAGATTTAAGGAAGGAAGTTGTGGATTGCCTGTGGTTTGGATTTGGAGGGAAGCAGAAAATGGTGTCTAAATCTTACAGAACGATTGCGGGCTGAGCCTCTTAGGTTTGAGAGTTTCAAAATATTTTGAAATTAAAGTGTCTTGGGTTGGTTTTATTTTGTAATAGAACTGTTTTTCAGTATGCTTTAGCTCTAAGTTGGCTAATGTAGTTTCTTTCGGGAGATTTTTTTTGGTTTTCTCTCCACTAAGGAATGTCGCGGTTGTGTAGGTCTTGTAATTTGGTGATACTCTTGCAGGTCCAGAGCTTACTTCATTCTTGCTCTCTGCTTCATTGAATACAATAAAGTTTTTAAGAAAAAAATTGATAAAAAGTCCACAACTTACCCTTGCCCATCCAGGGTTATGTGCATTCCCATATAACAAGTTAATCCTGTTATAGGGAATTCCAGAAGGCGTGTCCCATGCAGGCAACAACCTATCTGCAAGATCCCTGGCCTTTTCAAGGAAGACTTCATCCCCTGAGAGATCATACGCGCTAAGAAGTCCTCCTACAACTCTGGCTTAACAAGAACAAAGAAGGCAAGTAAGAAGCAAAAGATATTGCATGTATAAATTTGCCCTTTCTGAACCAAGACAGGACATCTATCCAAGAAAAGAGAACAAATTGCTAAATAAAAATACTATTAAACCTTCTAGAGCAACCTTATGGTTGTTTCAAATACACTAGCCTCATAATTCTTGTCAAAAGTCAATGATTTCGCAACCCACCTGCAATAATTTGTTTAGCAACATAAAGTCAAATCAGTTCCCAAAAGTTATAAGAGAAGTAAAGAAGAAAATATAATCAGAAGGGTTCTCACTTCAATAAACCTATTCATTGATGAGCAAAGGAAAACAAACTCACTCTCTAGCTCTCTGGAACTGCTCGTCAAGACCCATTATGAATAAAGTATCAAGAGAATCAACTAAAGTAGCTCCCAGACCACCGAAGCTATTAATACCATTCTTTGTCTGTGGCTGTTTAAAATGTGGATTACCTTATTAGTTGCTGGATTTAGATATATAAACAATAATGGCAATATAGATGAAGAATACCTATTCAAATAAAGAAAATATATGTTTTGAACTGCAATATGCAGATTAAAGTGTCTCGGAATAGAGAAACAGCAGAATATTTTAATATGATATAATAAAAAATAAAAAAGAGAGTAATATACAGACAAGTGAAAGGAAATAAACACTTCACATTTTTAACTTTGTAAGAAATGAAACAAATTTAATGGTGGTTAAGCAGATTGACAATATCTCATAGTAACATAGATGGCTAGGAAGTAAGAAGCACTAAAAATCACAAGGTTGATGACAATCATGAACTATATAAGAACGTAAACAAGATAAGCTCTTAACCCTACAAAATCTACATACTATATGATGTCATTCACAAAGTGAGCGCCAAACTTTGCATTTTTTTATCAGCTTTAATTTAACAAGGACACCAGCAGGATTAACTTGGTAGAAATTTATAGAAACTTGGAATAAAATTTCCATTAAGGGAAAAAATCATCAGCATTCAAGCGTAAATGAAAACCTTGCACCCAAGAACGCAGTACAACATCTAGGAAACGTTATCAGCAGCTACATAAAAAAATAGCCCATAACTGGTAAGTTAATCCTTTAGTAAGAGGGTAAATTTCACTGACACAACATACACTTATTCACTCTTGAACTACAACATGGTATTTGACATGCTGACCCAGCAAGACAATCCAATGTATACCAAGAAACATAATCGTACAACTATTAATTTTATAAGTTATCTAGGAAATATATATGGTGATAGGATTGCCCGCACCAGGTACAGTATGCCTGCACATATCTCAAAATAAATAGACATACTTGTATTCATAACGTAGAACTTTTTCTAGTATTAAGACCTTGCATTTCAAAAACTATTAATACATATAGATAAAACATTAGATCTAAAATCTCAACATTTTCTAGTAGGCAACTGTGAAGATTTAATTCTAAATTTAGTAGAATTAAGAAAGTTAGTTAAATTAGGAAATAAATTGTTTTTAGTAAAGTTTAGTTTATTCTTATAGTCTAGCTTAGTTCCTATTTCTAATCTTAATCTCATATATAAAGGAGTCTCTCACTTGTACTAGTATTAACAAGTTATTCACATCAATAAAACAAATTCAACAACAACATATACCAAAAAGGAAAATACAAAATGATAACTACAAAAAAAGTTTTAAAGAAAATAACTATAGCAAAAACAAACAAACTCATGATGCTAATAGAATTAAACACACAACTGGTCTCATGCCAGACCCTTAAGCTTGATTTTACATTTTAGTTAGCATGGTGGAGAGCTAAGAAGTAGATGTTTCAAATCTGCAAAAGACTAATCCCAAGCCCTTATTAGTTATTACAGCGTAGCTGGTTCTGTTGTTCTGAAATTAGTTGCAATCAGTTTAGTAAACAAACAGAATAAAACCGACTAGCTCTAGGTTTAGGTCATACAAAATACCCCAGGCTTTCACAAGTTTCAGTCATGGGCATCAAGTATGACATTGACTTGTTAGTACATACATTTCACTGAAGAAGGCAGTAGTAAACAGATGACCACTTAATTATATAAGAAACACCACATTCAAAAGCATAAAAGCAAAACTGCGGGGACTGCCACAAGACATCAACATGGAAATCAACACATCAAAGTGCAAAAACACAAGAGATTAGATAGTACTCACAAACCTGAAGCTCATCTTGGCCCCATGCATACTTCTCATAACTTGTCCATGCATGTAGCATAGCCTCTCTCACTTTCCCTCTTCTTTCAATGTTAAGAGGATCCTCCACCTTCTTCTTGTTGAATGCAGTTATATCATCCCTAATTCCAATGCTTATGCCCGATCGCCTTAGATGACTCTTTATATCTTCTAGCTACAAGTAAACATTTCACACATCCTTATTCATTCTTCTAAGCTACTCACTCAACTCAAAAATGAGCAACACATATGCATAATTTGAACTCCTAACGTGTTTTACCTGATCTTGTAAGTGCACAAGCTCCTCATTCAATGTAAAAACCTCAACCTATACACATAAAACAAAAATTCCACAATTAATTCGAGCACAGTTTTGCAAGAAACACTTGATAATTTGGTCATAATCCAGGAAAATCTAGCCGTACCTGGTGTTCCCTGCTGAGGGTGAAGCGGTCCCAGAGGAGGCAGGTTATGGAAACAAAGGCAAAGAACAAAAGTGCTAGCCGTTTGGGCCTCCTCAGATAATAGCTTGGGTGGAGGTACCGCCATGAGGACGACGATGAAGATAGTGATCTAATTTTTGCCATTTGAGAAAGAGAGATCAAATAATTGAGAAACGAACAGAAGAGAATAGGAACTAGGAAATGGGTATGGAAATGGAAAAGGGAAGAGTGGTTACAGACAGTTTGTTGTTTTTGACGAAGGAATAGAGTGAGGTTGTGTTCTGTGAAGGTGAATGTGAATCTATGTATGAAGAGTTGAAGCTGTTGAAGAAGAAGAAGAAGAAGAAGAGAGGCATTTCATGAACATTGAACACAGCTACACACTCAGGACATAAATATCACAGACGAAAAGTCAGCTGGAAAATAGGATAAAATTGTAATTCCAATCCAAACACTTTTCCATTTTCTTTATTGGCAACTTTTTTTCTTCTTTTGTGTCAACTCGTAGGAAATGGTAAGAAACAATGATACTAAAAAAAGAGTAAAAAAACCAAATCAACTAATATCTATTGTCTTTAGTCTATAATTCAAATTTCAAATTATCACCATTGTCACGATGTTGGAAACTAGGAGAAGTGGTGATTGGCAATTCGGATTTCAGAATCCGATTTATTGAATTCGGCTCGAAAGATATTTGAATTGGAAAAGTTATAAACTTTAAATACTAAAATGAATGGAATTGTCCGAACCAACCAATCGAATTCGATTTGAAATTGATCGGGTTATATTTGACATCAGATTCTCACAAATTTAGATTCAAATTACCATATTTACTTACTAAAATATAGTATCAAATAGTTAACATATAGAAGGGACATCTACAAATATTACGATGACAATTCCACCATAACCTAACAACGGAGATGTTAATTTTTTTTTAGAGGAATGGGGCATGGAAATGGAGAGAATTTTCTCACACTTCAAATGGGGACCGGGATGGAGAGACCATTCCCCTTCCCCACCTACTGCACCACGACTTTACTAGCTCTAAATTTATTTGCACAAATTTTATCATCGCAGTCTTGATATTGCGTAATATATTTAGTTGGTATTCATTGAATTTGGTAAAACACATGCTTATAAATTTTAAAAAGAAAATATAAAGCTACGATTGATTTCCTGATAGCATTTTTTATTGTTCAATTTCCACCCAATGCCATGCCACACTAACTCTCATCTGAATGCACACAGGAAGGGAACAACTGGATTGTCAAATGATAAAATTTGAAGAAATGAAATAAAGTTTTACACCCACAAAACCAAATATGTTTTCCAATATGACTTTGCCTTTCAAGAGACTGGTCTAGCCAAATCCGTTTAACTTACACTATCAAAAGAATCTGCTCGACCATCGATAATTCCAGTCAACCCAAAACAAACTTGTGTCCAGGACAATACAGACTAGAAGTTGAAGTGGAAGGACCTTCAAACATTACACCCTAGCCCTCTTTTAAACTGGACAGCTTCTTCTTTAGCAACTCATTCTCCTTCCTCAGTTTCATCATCTTTAACTTGAATGTTTCAAGATAATGCTTTGAAGATACATCTCGTTGTTGTTCTACAAGCTTTGTTCTACTAACCAGCACTGCAAAGTTCCACGGGTAAAAATTAGGCAGAGAGGTACAAGGAAATATACATATATACTCAAGTCCAAACTCAAAAGCAGAGCTACAGAGATAAATGTCCAAGCAATAAGAAGATAAAACGCTCATAAGAAGTTCGTAGTTGTTGGTAATTCTGGCAACCCCATCTAAAGTCAACAATCAACATGAGGTACAACATCTAGTTCTTGGCATAATGTCGTACATTTTAGTCGGACATTACTCATTTTAATCCACAAAATCTGGTCCGCGAAAGAAAAAGAAAACAATTTGAGGTTCAGAGACATGAAAAGAACATACGTTCTTTCTCCAAGTTTTGGAGTTTCTTATTCAACTCGTTTTTCTCTTCCTGCTCAAGAAGAAGACAATCCTTCAAATCCTGAATCTGAGGATGATCTGCAACAGAAATAGATGACTTGCTCTTTGTTTCTATTTTTAAAAATCAGATCTGCAAGTAAATTCAATACAAACTTCTTTGAACTCACATTGTGATTCCACATCCAAAAAGAGCTGCTTAGACCTGTTTGCAATAGCTTGTATATGAGTTTTATGTGCTGCTAAATCTTGATGGAGCTGGCTTATGGTTGCTTCATTTGAGGCCTTTTCACGTAGAAAGCCTCTATTACAAAGAAAATTTTCTCGGTAAGAGTGTCATACAATCTGGATCCTTCCATAAATGTACTCGGAGGAAATTCACCTGACTTGAGCCTCTAAGTCGTTAATCTTTGTTGTGTAATCTTGCTTGAGCAGTTCCATAGTCTTCCTATATTCCTGCTTGCATATTTCCACTTCTCAGCTGTCATGCACATATTTTATGAGAAAGCACTTGTAGTATAATAATCTCTCTTTCACAAAAAAATTTCAGCCCTATTTTTTTTTTAATTAATGGACTAAAAGAGGTTGGCAATTAAGCCAGGAATTGACTTACATCTTCTTTAATCAGATGTTCATCACTCATTCTCTTGAGCTGCTCCTCCATGCTCTGGCATTTAGCGCGGTGTTGAAGCTGTTATTTTACAAAAAATGAATAACATGGTTAAAGACAATTAAACAAGATCCGTCATTCGATTCCCATCACAAGTCACAACTCATGAGAAGTTCACTGTTAATTCCATTCTCACACTTCTCCACTAATTGCGCCTCTTCAGTTTGGGGATAAGAAACAAGAAGGGATTATGGATAAATCAATGTGTAAAAGAGTTGCACCTGAGCAGCCAAATTGTTTAGAGATTCTGTGTAACACTTCCTTAGGCGCTCATTGTCTGCAATATATCAAAGGACTTAAAAAGTAGAGTATGAACAGTGGTTGATGAACTTCAAAATACATGTTTCTAACTTATAAAGAGATAGCACAGAATAAATCCAGAAAACCCTATATTCATGTGCATGCTCAGAATTTTATACAGTACTATTGGTGCAAAACCCTAGCGCATAGATCCAAATATTCCCAAAATTAACCATAATTTCTTTCCATGTGGTCACAGATCACCATCTCTTAATTCAGTTTTAATCCACATCTTAGTTTTTTACACACTTTTTTCTCATAATCTCACAAAAAAGAAGAACTTATTAACAATGTATACGAATTTGAATGAAAACACAAACCAATTGGCAAACCTAACATATACATATTTACGCATTAACAATTCAGCTCCAATAACGAACTGACCTTGATTGAGATTGTTGCAAGTGATTTCGAGAGCTTCTCGCTTCTTAATTTCTGCAGCCAAATTCGATTTCAGCAGATGAATCTCCGCAATGCCGTTCTTCGAATCCTAAGAATATTCAGATATGAAAATTTAAAGTTGGTAAAATGAAAAGGCTCCATTTAGTTGCCGAGAAAATGCAGGAAAAAGAAAAAGGGCTGTTTGGTTAGTGAGAAAAGAAAAGAAAAGAAAACCTCGTAAATATGATCGAAACTAGAGAGAAGCAATTGCATTTGTTCGTCGCTAGTTGCCGCCATTTCTCGACCTCTTTGATCGTTCTCGCTGCGCTGCTCCGATTCTTCAGTCTCTCGTTTTTTTTTCTTTTTCAAATTTCTGTGACTTGACATGGATCTGAAACGATGCGTTTCATTGTCTTACAATATACGATACGGTGCCGTGTTATTACACATATGACACGTCACTTACAGGATCATCTGGGAGTGGTAAGACCGCCCATAATCTAATATATATATTATAAAGAGGAGTCCCTAGCTAATCTAATGACATGTGTCATTTTCAATTCCAATTGAGCGTTTA
>JAYMTF010000681.1:0-31726 GCA_036897485.1 Pelargonium nanum | reverse complement strand
GAAAAGAAGACATAATTGAACTCAATCAAAAACCCTAACTCTTGGACAAGAAGACAACACAACAGCGTATTGAACCCTTGATTTTTGACTTAGAAAAATAGTCGAATCAGAGGTATATTTTTTTGAGCAAAATATCATGCACCTGAGCAGCAGGAGCATTGGTCACTACTGAGACCTCTTGCTTACACAATTGAGCCATTTTTTGTGTTGGAAAACTTGAATATCAGAATACAGTAAGAGCTATAGATGAAGCAAAGAAACAGCAGTGCGCGTCTGGTTTATGAAGAGGAGTGAGTGAGTGAGTACACATCTCTCTTTCTGGTCCAGCATTGTAAGATAAAAAGAAGAGAAAAGCATGATGGTATGAATATATGCAGAGCAAAACCTTAAGTCCTCATGCTTCACACTGATATTAATGTATGTGTTATTCAATTAATTGCTTAAAAGTTTCATGATACTTCATAAGTATGAGGAACTGTGTGCACTCTAGTTGAGCAAAGAGTACTAGATGCCTGGTCCTTCACTTCCACTTCCACAAGTGTATATCATACAAATTGTGCAATGAGAAGTCTTTTTCTTTTCTTTCTATTAAACCTCACTACAACCCAAAACTGAGGCCGACAGGTGGAGGGCCCAACTAGTATATATATCAAGTGACGATAAATTTCACATTCTTTCAATATAAGATTCTTTAACACTCCCATGATCATGTACATATGCTGGATAAGAGAATGGATCCTACATGTGAACCAAGGAGAGAGCTGAGGCTGAAAGGTGGTATTAAAGTTCTGTTATAGGCCTTGTGAATTGTCTATGTTGCATCTCTTCTTGGTTCACGTGTAAGGTCCGTTGTGTTACTCAGCTTGCACGTGAGGGAGATCGAGTGTTAAAGAATCTCACACAAAAATAATGAGAAGTTTGTCACCACTTGATTTACTTATTTGGTCCTCCACCTAATAGTTTAAGCTTTTGTATTGGCATCAAGTTTAACATTTTCCTTATATGCATAAGTGAATCAATATGCTGACAGTAAAGGACAGACAACACATATATTTGACATCAGACAAGTAAATGAATGAGCAAAACTTGGGATCTGCACTCAGATTGAATGCACCTGAATTAAGAATCTCAGCAAGTTCTTGCATTTACAATCTCAAAATTGAAATGATGCCATATAATTGAATCAATGAGAATCTTGCAAATGGAGCTGGGATAAGATATCAGAATTGAGTTCTTGAAAAAAGTGGGGAATATAATTATATCCATCCAACTTGAGACTAGCTGGAATTCAAGCTCATCTGTTAAAGCTCAAAACTCCTTTATGATGTTATGCATAGGTGCAAGATCTTCAAGGGAAAAGGTAGAATCCGAGACGTCATATAGCTAGAACTTGGATAATGAGTAGCAAAACAGTGAAATTTGAAGTGCATAATCAAGATCTTCATTTATAGTTAAACATACAATTATTCATAAAAGCGAAAAGCATAGTTGTCACTGCGCGCAACTCGCAATCCTTATTTTGTTATACATCATCGCTAAATTACTGCAATACAAGAGACTAATAGGAACTTCTTTGGCCTATGCTCGAGTAAGATGAGCATCAATGTCTTTGTTCATTGCCACTGCTGCATTCAGGAGTGCATTTGCCTCAGGAACATTCTCGTTAATCTTCTCGTACTCCACACTAAAGCGTATCCAATTTCCATTTGGAGAAGCTTCAACAATCCATTTGAAGCTCTTGTACAGCTCCAAAATTCCTCCTTCAATTACACTGAATACTATAAGATTGTTTTCCTTATCTATCACTTCCATTACCTCCTTTGCAATAACTGGTTTTCCCTCTGAGACGTAGTTGCAGATGCACAAAAGCACCATATCAGATACATAACATAACATAACATAACATAACATAACATAACATAACATGACATGATCAACTATCTTAACTACTTTTACCATGAATGAAATTCCACAAGATGATGCTTCCTTCTTTCCCCCATTCACCTTCGAGTAAATCAACGCTATGCACTTTGTCGGGGCTGATACTCGAAAATAGGTGTAGTTTGCTGATCCACATATCACACACCTGAGCAGCAGGAGCTTTGGTCACCATAGTACTTTCAACCTTGTGAAGTTGAGCCATTTTTTCCTCCACAAACTTAGTTGACAGAACTTAATATGAAGCCAGGCAACAGTGGCATCCGGTTTATATAGAGGAATGAGTTCAGCTAGCTCAATATCATCATCAACACAATTATTCATTCATGGAAGCTTCAAGAAATGAATCATGTACTAATTGAAAAAGAGATGTTTACTGTACAAATAATTCAATAAAGAATCTCAGCTAATTCTTGCTTTTAGTCAGCTTATATGCTCAAAGTTGAAGTTGAATGATTCCATATATATAATTGAATAAAAAAAGAGCCTTGGAAATGGAGTGGTTGGGATATAAGAGTTGGGTTCTTGAAGAAGTGGAGAATTTTATATCCAACTTGAGAGAGTTGGACTCAAGCTCATCCCAATATTCTTGCTTTTGGTATCATCTGCTAAAGCTCAAAGCTCCTTTATTTCAAGCAAACCAGCGCACCCAATTTCCATTTGGAAAAGCTTGAAAAACCCATTTGAAGCTCTTGTAATTAAAAGTCCAAAATTACTCATCCATCAGTTATATTGAAAACTATCAGATTGTTTTCCTTAACTTCCATTGTCTCCTTAGACATCACTGCTTTTCCCTCTGTGACAATGTTATATATACAAAAAATCACCATATCAGATATCAATATAACATAACATAACATAACATGACATGAAATGACACGACAAGATCAACTAACTTAACTACTTACCATGAGTGAATTTCCACAACACAACACGTCCCTCTTCTCCCCATTCGCCTTCAAGTAAATCAACATATCATGCATCTGATAAACCGGAGCTTTGATCACCATAGTTAAACAAGTAAATGAATGAGCGAAACTTGGGATCTGCACTCATATTGAATGGCACTTGAATTAAGAATTTCAGCAAATTCTTGAATTTACCAGCTCAAAATATAAATGATGCCATATAATTGAATCATTGAGAATCTTGCAAATGGAGCTGGGATGAAATATCAGAATTGGTTTCTTGAAAAAGTGGGGAATATAATTGTATCCATCCAACTTGAGACTAGCTGGATTTCAAGCTCATCTGTTAAAGCTCAAAAGCTCCTTTATGATGTTATGCATAGGTGCACGATCTTCAAGGGGAATGGGTAGAATCCAAGACGCCATAAAGATAGAACTTGGATAATCATCCCTCATTTGATGAGACAGAACAATATCCTTATTGGATCCAGTGATAATGCATACCTCATTGAATTGCCAACTGATAGGAAAATGTATATTTAGCAAAACAGTAAAATTTGAAGTGCATGATCAAGATCTTCATATATAGTTAAACATACTATTATTCTTTTTTTTTATCAGCTAAACATACTATTTTTCATAAAAGCCAAATGCATAGTTGTCACTACGTGCAACTCGCAATCCTTGTTTTGTTATACATATCACTTGATTACTGCAATAGAAGAGACTACTAGGAATTTCTTCGGCCTATGCTCGAGTAAGATGAGCATCAATGTCTTTGTTCATTGCCACTGCTGCATCCAGGAGTGCATTTGGCTCAGGAACATTCTCATTATTCTTCTCGTACTCCAAACTAAAGCGTATCCAATTTCCATTCGGAGAAGCTTGAACAATCCATTTGAGGCTCTTGTACAGCTCCAAAATTCCTCCTTCGGTTACATTGAAAACTATCAGATTGTTTTCCTTATCTATCACTTCCAATACCTCCTTTGCAATAATTGGTTTTCCCTCTGAGACATAGTTGCAGATACACAAAAGCACCATATCAGATACATAACATGACATGACATGACATAACATTACATGGCATGGCATGGCATAACATGTCATGACATGACATGATCAACTAACTTAACTACTTTTACCATGAACGACATTCCACAAGATGATGCACCCTTCTTTCCCCCATTCGCCTTCGAGTAAATCAATGCTACACACTTTGTCGGGGCTAATACTCGAAAAGAGGTGTAGTTTGCTGATCCACATATCACACACCTGAGCAACAGGAGCTTTGGTCACCATAGTACTCTCCACCTTGCGAAGTTGAGCCATTTTTTTCTGCACAAACTTAGTTAACAGAACTTGGCATGAAACAGGACAACAATTGCATCTCTTTATATAGAGGAGTAAGTCCAGCTATAGATACATATCATCATCAACACAATTATTCATTCATGGAAGCTTAAAGAAGTGAATCATGTTCTAATTGATAAAGAAACGTTTGGTCCATCAAGAATTAATAGTTTCAAAATATGGAAAACCGAATCAATAGTTAAGAAAGTGCATGGCAATCTTGTAAATGGTAACCGAATAAGGTTCTTGAAAGAATGAGAATATGTCCAACTTGACGATATGACTGGAGTATAAGCTTTTTTGTTTACATCAGTACAGCTATATATGGAGCTGAAAGTGCATATGTTTTTTGAAGTGTATTCATTGAATTCAACACTAAGCTCATATTGTCACCAAATAAAGAATACTTGACATAAATGCTTAAACAACATAGCAATATCTCCCAATTCTTATTTATATATCAAGCATCCTTTTCTGGCCTATGCCCGAGTAAGGTATGCATCAATTTCTTTGTTATAGTCCAATCCAAAATTCAGGAACAGATACGGCTCATGAATATTCTCATTATCCATCTCATACTCCAAAGTCCATCGCGCCCATTTTCCATTTGGAGAAACATGAAAAATTCATTTGAAGCTCTTGTACAGATCCAAAAGTCCTTCAATTGCCCTGAAAACTATCACATTGTTTTCCTTATCTATCACTTCACTTCTCTCCTTAGCAACACCTTGTTCTCCATCTGTCATCAACAACGTTACAGTTGCACAAAGTCACATAACACGCGCTAGCTAATACAATGATCATGAAATGATCAATTTAAGTACTTACTATGAGTGAAATTCCACAAGATGACACATCCCTCCTCTCCCCTTCGCCTTCCAGTATATCAACACTCTGCACTTTCTCCGGGCAAATATTTGACAATAGATATAGTTTGCTGCTCCACATATCATGCACTTGACTAGAAGGAGCTGTGATCTCCATAGTGCCCTCCACTTTGAGAAGTTGAGGCATTTTTGTTTCTGTCACACACTTATTAATTAACAGAACTATGTGGCTTATATAGAGGAATGAGTCCATCCAATCTCCCTAGCAAAGCTCTTCCATATCTTGCAAAAATATAATCTATCATTAATTATCATTAGCATCATTGTTCATTGAAGAAAGCAGATTAAAAACTAATACAGATATGAAGTCACAGCACAAATTAAACTGAGTGGGAATGAAAGTGGGATCTCGAAAATAGTGGTCGAGAAAGGTTCTTGAAAGAGTAGAATATGTCCAAGTTGAGGTCCTCAACTTGAGGATATGATTGCTATTGGGATATGCATAGGCTCATACGTCGTATTTGAAGTTTGTTCAGATCTAAAATGGTACCCGAACTTTGGCTCAACACCCAATTTGAGACCTAAACTTTGATTTTACCTGAAATAGTACCCAAACTTCCATAGTGTTCACTGGTTCTCCCTCTGTGACAATGTTACAGATGCACAAAAAACACAAACAAAACATAATATAACATGATAAACTAACTTAACTACTTAATTACACATCACACATCACACATCTGAGAAACCGGAACTTTGATAACAATGGATCAGATGGCTTATTCATAGAGAGGAGTTGGGTTCTCGAAGAAGTGGAGAATATTATATCCAACTTGAGACTTGGATTCAACCTAATCCCAATGTTCTTGCTTTTGGTATTATCTGCTAAAGCTCAAAGCTCCTTTATTTCGAGCAAACCAGTAAAACTTGAAGTGTATAATAAAATCAACATCATCACATCACATGATATAATTAAACACAATTTTATTGATGAAAGTGAAATACATTTGTCACAACTTGCACTCCTTATTTAGTTAAACATCATTACTTGTTACTACAAGAGAAAGTAGGAACTTCTTCGGCCTATGCTCGAACTAGGTGAGCATCAATATCTTTGTACAACGCCAATGCCACGTCTAAGAGTGCATATGGCTCAGGAACACTTTCATTCTCCTTCTCATATATACTCCAATGTAAAGTCCACCCTGTTTCCATTTGGAGAAGCTTGAATAATCCATTTGAAGCTCTTGTAAAAGTCCAAAATTCCTCCTTCACTTACATTGAATACTATCATATAGTTTTCCTTGTCTATCACTTCCATCGTCTCCTTAGAAATCACTGCTTTTCCATCTATCACATATACACAAAATCACAATATCAGATACCAACATAACATAACATAACATAACATATATACATAACATAACATAACATAGCATGACATGACATGACATGACATGACATGACATGACATGGCATGGCATGACATGACATGGCATGGCATGGCATGGCACGACAAGATCAACAAACTTAACAACTTACCATGAACGAAGTTCCACAACACGACACATCCCTCTTCTCCCCATTCGCCTTCAAGTAAATCGACGCTATTCACTTTGTCAGGCTGATACTTGATAAGAGGTTCAGTTTGCTGCTAAACATATCATGCATCTGATAAACCGTGGCTTTAATCGCCAAAGTGCTCCCAATCTTGCGAATCTCACCCATTTTTTCCTTAACAAACTTAGAATGAAGCTGGATAGCAACGACATTTGGCTTATATAGAGGAGTGAGTCCAGCTAGCTACATAGCTCTGCTACAAGAACATAATCTATCATTACTTCAATAGTATATGATCAATATCATAATTCATTTTTGTTAATGGCAATAAAAGCACATAAAACCTAAAGATATGGTCAATTTGAAGTACCAAATGACTGGCCTAATACAGTAGTATATTACAAGTCTCAGTTTTCAAATGGAAAAATGAGTCAGTAATTTAGAAAGTGAGTATGTTGTAATCAATAAGGTCAATTCTTGAAAGAGTGGAAATGAATCTGTCCAACTTGAGTATGTGATTGCTTGTTCACATCACATGACTCATTTCCAAATATGGCTAATATAATATATTGAACCTCAAATTGCAGTTTATGCAGTATATGTTTTTGAAAGTATATTCATTAAATTCAACACAGAGATCATATTGTCATCACATAAAGTCTACACCAAAAAAGAAAATCTAGGTGACAATCAGATGGAGAATTCTTGAACATGCTCAAACAACAGAACAGCATGTCCTGCTTCCAACAGAATATTACATGTCCTAGTTCCAGCATGATCAATTACTGCTTAAATATATGAATTGACATTTCAAAACTGATCGGCAACAAATACGGTCCATACAATGCATGGGGTATAAAAAAGAATCTTGCAGATGGAATGCATGGGGTATCAAAATTTGAGTTCTTGAAGACTTGGATTCAGACTCATCCCAATATTCCTGCTTTTGGTATTATCTGGTAAAGCTCAAAGCTCCTTTATTTCAAGCAAACCAGTCAAACTTGAGGTGTATAATAAAATCAAGATTGTCATATATAGTTAAAACACAATTTTATTGATGAAAGTGAGATACATTTGTCTTGCAATCCTTTTTTAGTTACACATCATCACTTCTTACTCCACAGTCCAATGCAAGAGAAAGTGGAAACTACTTCGGCCTATGCTCGATCTAGATAAGCATCAATATCTTTGTCTATCGCCACTGCCAAGCCTAAGAGTGCATAAGGCTCAGGAACACTTTCATTCTCCTTCTCATACTCCACCGTCCAGCGAACCCAATTTCCATTTGGAGAAGCTTGAAAAATCCATTTGTAGCTCTTGTAGAAGTCCAAAATTACTCCTTCAGTTACATTGAAAACTATCAGATTGTTTTCCTTGTCTATCACTTCCATTTTCTCCTTAGACATCACTTCTTTTCCCTCTGTGACAGTGTTACATATACACAAAATCACCATATCAAATATCAACATAACATAACACGAAATGACATGACATGACACGACACAATCAACTAAATTAACTACTTACCATAAGAGAATTTCCACAACACGACACATCCCTCTTCTCCCAATTCGCCTTCAAGTACATCAACGCTGTTCACTATGCCAGGACTGATTCTCGAAAAGAGGTTCAGTTTGCTGGCCCACATATCATACATCTGATAAGCTGGAGCTTTGATCACCATAGTGTTCCCAATCTTGCGAATCTCACCCATTTTTTCCTTAACAAACTAAGTGTATGAAGCTGGATAGCAACGACATTGGGCTTATATAGAGGACTGAGTCCGGCTAGCTACATAGCTCTACAAGAACATAACCTGTCATCACTTCAATTGTATATGATCAATATCATTATTCATTTTTGTTAATAAAAGCATATATATAAAACCTAAAGATATGATCACTTTGAAGTACCAAATGACTGGCCTAATACAGTAGTTTATTCCAAAGTCTCAGTTTTCAAATGGAAAACTGAGTCAGTACTTTAGAATGTGAGTATATTGTAACCAAAAGGTTAACCAATAAGGTTCTTGAAAGAGCTGTGGGAATGAATCTGTCCAACTTGAGTACTGTATATATATGATTATAGTATGAAGCTTGCAGATCCAAATATATTGAACCTCAAATTGCAGTTTATGACCAAATTATTTTGCAACACATACTTGGAAGACAAGCCAAAGAGAGCGTATATAATTTAGAACATGATAAACAGACATCAAGCTATTAATTAGGTGCTGTTATTCATAAAATGGAATTAAGTGCAGTTGCTAGTTGCTACTGCAACTCCCAAATCTTATTTATACATTGATGAAGCACTGATTAATATTGGATCATAACGAGGCCTTTTTGAGGTTTTATGTTCGAGTAAGGTAAGCATCAAATCTTTGGTTAAAGACAATAGCCAAGTCCAGAAATGGATATGCATCAGGATCATCTTCACTATCCTTCTCATACTCCACAGTCCATCGTACGCTGTTCCCATTTGGAGAAGCTTGAAAAACCCATTTTAAGCTTTTGTAAATGTCCAATATTTCTCCTCCAATCACCTTGAAAACTATCTTTTTATTTTCCTTATCTATCACTTCCATTACCTCCTTCGCAACAGCCGGTTTTCCATCTGTCACATATCATAACATAACATAATGTAATTAACGTAACACGACATAACATGACATGACATGACACGCGCTAGCTCTTACCATGAATGAAATTCCAGAAGATGACACAACCTTCTCTTCCCCATTCACCTTCAAGTAACTCAATACTCTTCACTTTCTCAGGGCAGAGAGTTGACAAGAGATGGACCTTGTTGCTCCATACATCATACATCTGAGAAATAGTAGCTTTGATCTCCAAATTGCTCTCCAACTTGTGGACTTGAGCCATCTTATTCTATTTTTTGCTCGCACACTTAAGAGAACAGTGTTATGTGGCTTATGATTGTGTCCAGCCTATTTATAATCTCTTCCATGTCAGGCAAGAACAGAACTTGTGGTTCCTTATCATCAACATCATTAAAATATGTAATTACAGTCAATGGTGGCAGAATAAGGTTCTTTGAAAGAATGGGAATCTATGTATCAAGTTGAGGTATGAGCATCTTGCTTTGAAATATATTTATGAGATTAACACTCATATCATATTCTTGTAATCATACTGGGCATTGTTTTGTTTTTATATTTGAACCTGTATATTAGCACTTGCAGGTAGGGCTGTTCAAATTTACCTGACAACCAGTCGAACTGTCTGTGAAAGAAAAAATTCGTCGTACTTCGGTCGCAAATTGTAAAAGAAGTCATAATTTATATACACACATTTGTGACGGAAATTTTTGTCACAACCATTTGTGACGACCCAAATAATGACATAAATCATTTTGTTACAGTTTCGTCACAATTACATTTTGTGATTGAAATCCATAGATTTGTGACAGAAATTTTTGTCACAGATCGCGAGTTTTCTTGTACCGCCTAAGTCCTAACCCAACCCGGAAAGCCTGACTGACCCGCGGGTTGAACATCACTGACCAGCGGGTAGCCCGTCCGCCCGCTAACCAACCCTGAAATACTTTTCTATACAAATATGGATTTGTAATTTTCTGAAATTATATAGTTTGAGATACAAAATTATATATATTTACAATTTTTTGTACATTTGATTTATTATGAATGTGTCATTTTACTAGTAAGATTTTTAATCGGTTTGAAAATAACAGATTTTTAATGTATTAATGATCAATTTACTGTTTTTTAATTTCCTCGATTCATTTTAAACATGGAAAAACTGAATCTATACTTGCAGTTCATAAGCATCTGGTTTCCACTTCCACAAGACCATCAAACAAATTATGCTGAGAGTACATGCATACTGTACAAACTATGCAATGACGTTTGGACATCTTCTTAAGCTCAAAATTGAAGTTGAATGATGCCATATATAATATATATAATTGAATAAAAAAGAATCTCGATAATGGAAGTGGCCTACATATCAGAATTGGGTTCTTGAAGAAGTGGATAATATTATAATTATATCCAACTTGAGACTTATATTCATGGTTTTGGTAATAATTAGAAGCTAGACACAGACCTGCACATGGATAGGTAGACTTAAGTCGAGCTAGACACAACATACACATATATACTCAGAAACAAGTGTTAGCTGTTATTCATGAAATGGAAGAGCAGTTGATACTGCAACTCCCAAATCTTATTTATACATTGATGAAGCATTACTTCTTAGATCATAATTAAGAGGCCTTTTGGAGGCTATTTTCGAGTAAGGTAAGCATCAAATCTTTGGGTAAAGACAATGGCCAAGTTCAGAAATGGATATGCCTCAGGAACATCTTCACTATCCTTCTCATACTCCATAGTCCATTTAACACTCTTCCCATTTGAAGAAGCTTCAAAAACCCATTTGAAACTCTTGTAAATCTCCAAAATGTCTCCTCCAATCACCTTGAAAACTATCTTCTTATATTCCTTATCTATCACTTCCATTACCGCCTTCGCAACCGCCAGTTTTCCATCAGCTGTCACATAACATAACACGACATAACACGATATAACATAACATAACATAATGCAATGTAACACGACATAACATAACGCGCTATCTCTTACCGTGAATGAAATTCCAGAAGATGACACAACCCTCTCTGCCCCATTCACCTTCCAGTAACTCAATACTCCTCACTTTCTCAGGGCTGAGAGTTGACAAGAGATGGACCTTATTGCTCCATATATGATGCATCTGAGAAACAGATGCTTTGATCTCCAAAATGCTCTCCAACTTGTGAACTTGAGCCATCTTCTTCTATTTTTTGCTCACACACTTGCTATATTTATGAAGCTAGAGAACAGTGTTATGTGGCTTATGATTGAGTCCAGCCTATAAATAAACTCTTTCATGCCAGGCAAGAACACAACTTGTGGTTCCTTATCATAACCATCATTACTATATTAATTTAGAGTGCAAATCTTGGCCACCAATGGTGGCTGAATAAGGTTCTTTGAAATATATATATATATATTTATGTATCAAGTTGAGGTATAAGCATCTTGCTTTGAGTTTGAAATATATTTATGACATTCAACACTTAGATCATATTCTTATAATCATATTTTGGGCTTCTTTTTGTTTTTATATTTGAAGTTGGCCTATTTGTGCTCCAGGTCTGTAATGGTGTGGAGCTTTTGAAATACGTGCACACGATATATTAGTATTGTTGTGATACACACATAAGAGTATATATTATACATAATAATGTGTCAAACACGTTGGATAGTGACGTGTCAAACATATTGATTTTATATATTGTCTAGAATTTGTTGGGGCGCTCGTGTCAACACTGCTCATTTAATTGGTTACGTAAGTGTGAAACATGTTGTGTTCGTTGTTCAACACGATTACTAGAAATGTTATGTTTGTATTAATTCATGCAACACACAATCAACTTTTAGTTTGACATGAACACGACACGCACACACAAATTGATAGTTTTGAATTTTAGTTTTTATCTCTAGACATAATAATAATAATAATAAATTTAATTATTGTTAAATATATAATAAAAAAAAGGAAAATGTTGACATTGGGCAAGGCCTATAATGGTCTATCCTCCGCAAAGTGGAGTTGGCAATTTTTAACGCATGACCCGACACTAATATGATACGATTTAAGTTTGTTTGAGTTATTGAGTATGCCATATTTATAAGGTAAAAGATTCAATTTGTTTAAGGAATTTTTATGTTTCGACTCAATTTAGTATCTAAACTTTTTTAACCTAATATATTCTATGAAATTTCGAGTTTTGACCCAATTTGATCTCTAAACCATTTTTTGACTCAAAATAGTTATGAATTTTCAAATATTGACCAAAATGGTCAATGAACTTTCAAATCTTGACCCAAAATGATCCTTAAACTTTCATCAGAGACCAAATTGGGTCAATATTTGAAAATTTAAGGATTATTTTGGGTTTAAAAAAGTTCAGGGACCAAATTAAGTCGAAACACGAAAGTTCAAGTACTAAATTTGGGTCGAAACATGAAAATTCAGGGATCAAATTGAGTCTTTTACCTATTTATAATCATGTTGTGCTTGTGATAGAGAACCCAACACGATTAATAATAATGCAATATTTGTATTGAACTCGTAAAATACGCACGACACGATAACACGGTTAATGTAAAAATAATTAAAAAAATGTAAAAATAATTAGTCAATGCTATTAAATCATATTATTGATTAATATAGCTTATTGATAGCATTTATGTTCCTCCTATCTAATTTGTAACATTAAGATTCTTGACGCAGAGTCCTAATTCTTAATAGTCTACTCAAATGTTTTATCATCAAGATCTTGAAAGCTTGTTCCTGCATATACTGACTGCAACTCAGGCATGCAATCTTGGGTGACATTAAGGTTCTTGACATGTTTCTTCATCAAGATCTTCTTGAACAGAGCTAGTTTAGTTAAAGCTAACACATAAAATGCTTTGAATCTTGGGTGTGTATAGTCAGCTTCTTGAAATCTACATACCAGCTTCTTGATCAACACAACATACACATATATACTTAGAGACAAGTGCTGTGTTATTCATAAAATGGAAGTGCAGTTGCTAGTTGCTACTGCAACTCCCAAATCTTACTTATACATTGATGAATCACTGATTTTCGGATCATAACGATCGAGGCTTTATCGAGGTTTTATGTTCGAGTAAGGTAAGCATCAAATGTTTGGGTATGGACAGCAGCATAGTCCAGAAATGGATATGGCTCAGGAACATCATCACTATCCTTCTCATACTCCACACTCCATCTCACACTCTTCCCATTTGGAGAAGCTTCAAAACCCCATTTGAAACTCTTGTAAATCTCCAAAACTCCTCCTCCAATCACCTTGAAAACTATCTTCTTATTTTCCTTGTCTGTCGCTTCTATTACCGCCTTTGAAACCACCGGTTTTCCATCTGTCACATAACATAACACAACACGACATTACGTTACATGACACGACATGACATGACATGACATGACATAACACAACATAACACGCGCTAGCTCTTACCATGAATGTAATTCCAGAGGATGACACAGCCCTCTCTTCCCCATTCACCTTCAAGTAACTCAATACTCTTCACTTTCTCAGGGCAGAGAGTTGGCAAGAGATGGACCTTGTTGCACCATATGTGATGCATCTGAGAAACAGAAGCTTTGGTCTCCACAATGCTCTCCAACTTGTGAACTACTTGAGCCATCTAGCTTGTTCTATTTTTTGCTCACACACTTGCTATATTTATGAAGCTAGAGAACAGTGTTGTGTAGCTTATGATTGAGTCCAGCCTATATATAAGCTCTTCCATGTCAGGCAAGAACACAACTTGTGGTTCCTTATCATCAACATCATTAGAATCTTAATTTACTGTCCAAATCTTGGACATCAATGGTGGCAGAATAAGGTTCTTTGAAAAAGTCAGCAATATTCTATGTGTATCAAGTTGAGGTATAAGCATCTTGCTTTAAAATATATATTTATGAGATTCGACACTCAAATCATATTCTTGTGATCATATTTGGGCTTTGTTTCGTTCGGGTAATATTTGTGTTGAGCCTCTTACACACGAGCTAGCACACAATTAATTACGTGAACTGTGACACACACACACTTAAGAGTATATAACTGTAATAACATGTTGAACGTGGAGGACCAAACTAAGTCCATCTTCTTGAAAGCTTGTTGGTGCATATACTTATTGCAACTCAAGACAATTTCTGCGTCTTGAGTGACATTAAGGTTTTTGGTGTAGAGTCCTAATTCCTAACAACCCACTCAACATGTTTCTTTCTCAAGATCTTCTTGAGAGCAAGTTTAGTTAAACCCAACTCATAAATGCTTTGAATCTTGGGTGTGTAGTCAGCTTCTTGAAATCTAAAAACCAACATCCTCATCAACACAAAATATACATATATTTTTATGATATATATAGTCTACAACTCAACATATAATAAGAAAACTATGGCACACCAAGATCATCATATATATATATATATATACTCAGAAACAAGTGCTTTTATTCATAAAATGGAAATGATGTTGCTACTGCAACTCCCAAATCTTATTTATACATTGATCATCAAGCACTGATTAATATTGGATGATCATAACGAGGCATTTTCGAGGTTTTAATTAAGTTCGAGTAAGGTAAGCGTCAAATCTTTTGATAAAGACATCAGCCAAGTCCAGGAATGGATATGGCTCAGGAACATCTTCACCAACCTTCTCATACTCTATAGTCCAGTGCAAGCATTTCCCATTTGGAGAAGCTTGAAAACCCAATTTGAAGCTGTTGTACATGTCCAAAATTCCTCCTCCAATCACCTTGAAAACTATCTTCTTATTTTCCTTGTCTATCACTTCCATTATCTCCTTTGCAACAGCTGGTTTTCCATCTATCAACATTTAACATGACATAACATGTCAAGTTTTGGCTCTTAATTAGTGTTTCTTTAATGGTTTTAGTCTCTATACTAAAGTTTTTAGTTTATTCCTTAAAATTTGCTATACCTGGTTGCCTATTATTGCCACGTCAACAAGAATGTCATGTCAGCATCTTATGTGACAAAACACCAAAAAAAATTATTGTACTGTTTTTTGTTTATAGGTTTAGTCCATACCTAGCTATATATCTTAGTTTCTAATTAACCATTGTACATTTGTACTTATTAGATTTGCTTGTTTAATTATTTGACAACTATTTCTCACAATCAATTCAACACCAAAACATGTTGGGTCAAGCGGTTTAATTAAGCGTTTTAAATTTCCTTTGAGGTCTCGGGTTGGGGTCTCCTTGTCGACAGTATGGGGGTGGACTTTGGGGTTAAAAAGAAGAGAAATACTCTATATTGTGTAGCTGATCAGCTGATAAAAAATAAATAAAAAGTGTGTTCAAACCATGTCAGCAAACTAAATTTATAATGATATGTTGGTACGTATGTTTATTTGAATTGCCCCAAAATACCCTTATTTTGGACGAGAACAAATTATTTTATTTTACATCATTTGAAAGACACCCAGTAGTAAAAAAAATTCACTCTTTTTTCTCTCACATTAGCCCCATAAACCCCTTCTCCAAATTTGAGTTACTGTCCATGGGTTTTTTAAGTGTCGACTCAAATGCTTGTATATAGCTAGCATGCTGATGTGACATTTTTGTTGTAAATTAAAAACTAAAAATTTGACATGTTTAAGGTTTTAAACTATTAAAAACCCTATTGATAGGCTAAAACTAAAAAATGTAAGTCAAGTGAGTACCAAACTATTCAATCCAAAATTATAAATCAACCTAATTAATTAATAATTACCATGAATGAAATTCCAGAGGATGACACAGCCCTCTTTTCCCCATTGGCCTTCAAGCAAATCAACACTTAGCACTTTCTCAGGGCAAAGACTGGACAAGAGATGCACCTTGTTGCTCCATATATTAAACATTTGAGTAGCACAAGCTTTGATCTCAAATGTTCTCTCTAACTTGTGAACTTGAGCCATTTTTGTCTCTCTCTCTCTCTCTCTCTCTCACAGTTAACACAACAATAAGTGGCTTATATAGAGATCAACTCTTACATGTATAACAAGAGCACAACTTGTGATTCTTTGTCACTAACATATCATTAAAATATGAATTTGCAGAGCCAATCTTGGACATTAATATTGGTGACAGAATAAGGTTCTTCAAAGAGTGGGAGTTTAATTATATACCAAATTGAGGTATAGGCATCTTTTCTTTTTAAGTGTGTTTATATATTTTATTTAATTTAACACTGAGATCATCGTGTTTTTATCAAATAAAGTTTACATTAAGTAATAATATTGTTTCATCCCAGAACAAGAGTCTTGACATATATCTATTTAAACTAGAGCTGTCAACTCGCGTTAACATGTCGTGTTAGAAATTAATAATGTGTCGTGTGAGTCAGCACAAACACGACATATTTAATGATTTTGTTATTATGTTTATTTTAGGAGTAATTACCAATGGACCCATGTGCTTAACATGTTTTTCATCTAACACTCCTGAACTTTAGTTGTGAACTTTAGACTACCATGTGGTTTCAAAATGTGATACCGTCACTCCCTTTAAACGGAATACACCAATATCGTTAGCATGTGCAGTGCACATGCTTTAATTTTTTTCTAAATGGCAAAAATGTCCTTGCCTCTATTTGGCTTCTTCTTCTTCTTCGTTGTAGAGCTTAGAGCTCCTCAATTGATGAAGTTGAAGCTCCTATTAATGGAAGATAAGAAGCTCCTGCATCTATCATCAGAGTAATATCAAATTGATGAACTGAACAAAACCTCAAAACCAATATCTTTCAACAACAAATCGTTTGAAAAACAATAACCATATCACAAATTTTTGTTTGAAAAACAATAACCATATCACAAATATTTGTTTGAAAAACAATACCATATACACTAAGAAAAGGAACGGAACCAAAGGAAACCTTCAATCTCGATCTCTCTTCACTCTCAACCCTCAATCTCTCCAAAATCACCATATTTCAAACCCTAATTCGCCGGAAAATGAAGAAAAGCAAGAAGCTCTCACTCTCTCTTCACTCTCAACCCTCAATCTCTCTAAAATATCCAAATTCCAAACCCTAATTCGCCGGAAAAATTTTCTCCATCTCTCCTTCCAAACCCCAACTCACCGGAAAAAAAATGGGCTTGCCGTCCATCACCAAGACGCTGTCGTCGGTGACCTCCGATCAACCCTCAATCTCTTCAAAATCCCCAGCTCATAAGCATTTTACCAATAAGGGGTAAAATCGTATTTTGCATGTCAAACTAATGGAGTTAGTAACGGTACCACATTTTGAAACCGCAGTATAGCCTAAAGTTCACAACTAAAGTTCAAGGGGTGCCATATAGAAAACATGTTAAACGGTCTATCAGTAATTACTCCTTGATTTTATTTAAACGAGAAATGAGATGAGTCGTAATTATGTTGATCTCATTATCTGCTTCGTTTAACCACAATTGTGTCATATTCGCAATGTTCATCTCTTAAATTATCAACTTTTAGCAACTCAATGTGTCATCAAACATTAAAATACATAATTACTTATGCAATACGCTTGATTAAAATACATATACGTACACCAATCTTCTTGCAATATTATTTATTAGTCTACTGTTTGTTTGAATAATTAGTCGTCTGTATGATCAATCATTGAGTGATGATGTGATTTTGTAAATTAAATAATTAACTAATGATCATATATGTCAAGATGGTGAAATTTCATCTGCTACGATCGTAAGATTTATATAGAAAACAATATATGAAATAAAATAAATATGATTCATATCTGGAGTGGGACAGGAAAATAACATGAGATCATATTTTATTGGTAATTATGGAGACTTTTTTTCTTTCTATTATTGGAGTAGCAATATACAGTAATGGCTTATTATTGGACTAAGCTTTCTATGACATTAGGTGAAGAACTGGATAAAAGAAGAAAAAAATAGTTCCATTATGAATTAAATTATTTACATGTTGATCATTATAATATATCCTAGCTCCAATGTCGGTTGATGCTGATTCTTCTGATTTAGTGCAATCATATAATATCTAAATTTCCCATATGGTATTCACACACACACATATATATATATATATATATATTGTATAGTATTGTTATTTTTAAAAAAGAGAAACAAAAGTTTGAATCAATTAATTTTTAGTTAAGTATAAGCTGTTAATAAGATAATGCAACTTTATTAAAATTATGAATATAGCGGGTTGCTCTCACAATTCATTTAGACGGACAAGAGTAAAAATTTAACGTGGTTACATCACTTTACCTTAAATCAAAAGTAATTTAGCTCATTTATTTTTGTACTTATCAAGTAGTAATTATTCTAAAATTTGAGTAGAATATGATGAAACGTCACAATTAACATTTGAACTCATTTCAGGAAAGAAAAAAAATTAATTTAAAATATGTCATATTTAAAATTAAATGCCGGTAACAATTAAAATAACATTGTTCCTAATAAATTTTTTTCTTTTTCTCTACGGATTTGAGAGTCGACTAGCATTTTCGTACGACAACAACTGCTCTTAATTTTCAGAGAAACGGCGGTCTCTTAGGTTTACGGAAAGTAAATTGTGGTCTCTCTATGATAAAGAGTTAAATGTTGTTAGGGTTTGTAGAGCGGTGGCAACATAGTTTTGCGGTGGTTTTTTTATTGGTGTGTGTGCAGGAGAACATGAGGCGTTTACATGAAAAGTGAAGGTAGCGGTTCGGTCGTAGCCTTAAGATCAACCTTCGAGTTTGTTGTAGAATCAGATGACATACTTGTCCAATGCGAATGCACTTCATTCCACTTCATGCTCCTCGAGATTTTCGAGGTGGTATATCTCACGTTGGTGGCTCAGTGGGCGTTCCTTTTTTACATGATCAACAACCTTTGTTATGTTCGCACCTTTTTTTAAATTTATAGTTCATTCATGCATGATATGCGAAACTTCTTCAGTTTGGATACACCCTTTAGGTTTACCCATGCTTTAGTTTTACTTGGGGTTTTTTTTGTCATTTCGTATTTTTGCTTGCCTCTTGGTGTTTGTACTTTTTTTCCTTCTAGGGAGTCTTTAATAAAAAGTATCAATTGCTTATAAGAAAATGGAGAAAAAAAATGACATACCTTGTGGTAGTAAAGGGAGGTTGGCATAACCCGTCACGTGGTCGCTTTAAGCTTCAACTACAATCGTTGTCAGTTGTTTGTACTTTCAACCTGATTATTAACAAACAACCATTGTGACAAGTTGTTTAAGGCTCTATATATATGTCATGTGTATTCCGCATATTATTAATACATTTTTAAAAACCAAATAAATTAAGCACACATAATAATTTTATTATACATAACACACTCTCGACACTTATATGATGTTCATGCCACAAGATGCATTCCACCATATTTCACATACAAAGAAAAGAGATTGCATTTGAAGATGTTACATCAAGTAGCAAACCATGTCACATTTATTTTATGCAATACAATTCAGACACAACCACCCTAATATATATATTATGCAGATGCAGATGCAGTTTGGATAAGATGAGCATCAATATCCTTGGTGAGATGGGTTTCAAATTCAAGCAATGACTCCGGATCTGCCACACCCTCATGCAGCTTCTCATACTCGAAAGTCCAGTGCACGATGCTCCCACCATCAGCTTTTGGCGTAGCTTTTATAATAATAACGAAGCTCTTGAACTCCTCCATTAAATCGCCTTCAAATATCCTCAAAGTTGTTGAGTTATTCACATCATCAATCGCTTCGATTTTCACCTTCGCGGTCTTCGTCTTTTCCTCTGTACATGTATATGGTTAGTTTCACATGCACCAAAGAAAAGATCAATAGACAAGATTTATTATTTTTCATATACATCAATTTATTAACTACGTCTGCTGACATGACAATTGAAGTAAGTACAATAAGTGGTATAGTCACATAATTCTCATGTGATCACGAAAACGAAAAACAATATGGTCACGTCAGCACAAGTTAACAAAATATCATAATATGTTTGGTAATTTAACAGAGAGTCTTAAACTAGAACAATATCAACATAAACATGAACGTGTTATCGACAATTAATAAAAACGTACCATGAACGTAAGTCCAGGTGATGACGGCCCCACAATCACCCCATTCACCTTCGTGAAGGTCGCAGCCAGATATTCTTTCCGGAGCGGCTTTGGCCGTGTGGTGTGGTTTATTGCCGAAGACATCATGAAACGACGTCGCATCAGAATTGATCTCCACATCGGCCTCTAGCTTGCCTAATAGACCCATCTTTCTTAATTTCAAGAATATTGTGAGATCTTGAAAAATATGTATATTGCTACAAAATGTTTGTAGGAGTTATTGCAATATTTGTTGTGAGAAGTTGCTTCCTCTCAACCCTATTTATATAGTGGAGAATGGACAACTCTTGTGTTTTTTAATAATTTTTGAAGGGGTGTTTTTTAATAATTAATTTTTTTATATATTTTTATGCATGATCACATTTTTTAAAATAAGTATCAATTTTCTCACTTGAACATATTTGTAAGTAGACATGTACGCACATTTTACATGTTGAGTTCAAAATGTAATTCAAACTTTAAACATTCTTTTAAGTTGAGACTTAAATTTAAAAAGAATCGTTCATTATGTTTTGAGCAGTTTGAACAATAGTAGAAAGATCTGAAATATATAACTATTCATTTTGCTTAAAAACGATGCATGATGTCTAGGACTAAACAATTATGATCATCACATTATTTTTGTTTATCAGATGATCATCACTTAATTATTTATTCCTTTTTTATTTAAATTATCCTTAAGATTTTTTTTAGGGAAGAATTATCCTTAAGTTAGTTTACGTCTTTATTTGTACTACTTGACTAGAAATTAGTACAAGACAATTATTGGGCCCCTGTTTTTTTAAGGAATTATCGGGCCCTTACTAATGAGATCCAAAGCAAAAAGATGATCAAGAGACTGTTAGTGTAAATATTTTCAATAAAATGTGACATATAAAATGTGTATTTTTAAATTATACTGTAATTATTTCTTTTACTCCATATAATTTTAAACATGACATATTTTTGAAAATAAAAATATTATTTTCGTTTTTTTACAGGAATTATTTTTGTTCAATTGTTGAAATACACCAATATTTTACAATTTTTTTTGTTGAAAGGTTCAATATTTTACAATTTTTTTTGTTGAAAGGTTCAATATTTAATACTTGGGGAAATTTCAGATGACCACTATTAACTATTGACTTAAATCATATGATTCCCTTGTTTTTTTTTCCATATCAAATAACCACCACAACTATGTCACGACCTTTCCATCCGTACTACTCAGTGATAACAAGCGCTTTGGGTGTGTTGGCATTCGCCGTCGGTGCAGGTACCTGGGTTGGAGTGGCTTGTTGCAGGGCCGGAGAGTGGTTCACAGTAATAACTTGAATGTTTGGTTGAATACTGCTTATAGCGAAACCACACGAAGAATCCTTATGTTATGCTCTACCGCACTTAAAACAAATAAGGTCGATCCCTTCATATGCATGCAATCTGCTGCCAATATCCATTCCACATGATCTTGGGAATTAAAGGCTTGCTCAAATCCACTTCCACACACACCCGCGCAAAGTGACCTCTACTAGCCATTCTCGTACACATATCAACCTTAATTGGTTTGCCAATGGCTTTTGCCACCTCCAACAATATCTCCTCATCGAAGAAATCCAATTGAAGCCCTGGGAACCCCACCTAAACCAGTGTTCGAATAATCGTGTCTATGTCATGCCTAAACTCGAACCGTCAAATAGTAGCCAAAGATCATCCAGGGACTTTCTTCCATCACAAACTTATAATCTTGGAACAATTGGAAACGAGCTACATAGTAACCATTCGCGAGCGGGATCAAGTCATATTCCCCATGGGCCATGGGGTTTCCATAGCTTCGCAGTCCGCTCCATCATGGTTTTCCATCCCATAGAGCAACCGAGAAGTTTGACAATTAAACAACCTTTTCATTGGGTGGCAAGCCGTGCCGTCCTTCTCTCCAGAACCCTAACCGCTGGGCAGGCGTCCACAGTGTAATGAATCACCAGGTCCTCTTCTGGGAATCGTTCCTTATACTGCATGCGCTCATCCTCTCTCCTGCGCTCATACATCAACAACTTATCTTTGAAGGAACATGAGGTAATTCCTCTGTGTGGAACGGCAACTCCGCCTCCGTCGACTCGTCTCCTACATTCTGCTCTTCTTGTTCATTAGGGTTTCCTTCCTCTATTTGCTAATCCATCGCACATCTTCTACTGCCGAAGGTTTAGCTTTTTTTACTGATCGTTGCAGTAGATTCGCTTCACACGTCGGATCCGTACCGCCGTCTTCCGTTGCCCGCTCTCTAACCCTAGCCGCCATTCACTTTTCTCTTTCAAACTTTTTCTCAACCTTTCTTTTCTTTTCTCTTATTTAGGCATGTTTTCAATATTATTGAATTTGACTCAAACTCAAATTGTTGGAGTTCTCAAACACTTTGTTTCGCTCAATTCCAACATTTCAACCCAAATCTTGGTTGCCAAACACATCATCAATGATTGTAATCGCATTCTGAATTCTCACGTTATTTGGCTCTCTTGAGGCTTATGAATGCTATGCTTTTCAGATAAAAAAAAAACCATCAATGCATTTGGGTAATACTTATCTCAAAGTAAATCAACCCATTAGATTTAAGGAAGCAAATCACTTCCACCAATCAGAATTGAACTCAATTACTATAAATACTCATTTGGTGAAAAAAATCAATTCACTCTTCACTTTTTATTACTTAACAGTGTTACGCATTAATCCATCTTTGAGATTCTAACTCTCATGACCGAGGTGATTAACCAGTGTTTCATACATATTCACTCAACACATATTTTTGCATCATCCTTATCAGTTCATTTGGAGTCTTGTATATTTTATGAGATTGACGCGGATCATAAATAATTCCAATTGGTTAGTGTAGCAACACTTTTAAAAATTTGCACACTTTCTAATTTTGTTAACATTTTCATAAGTAGTCCACATTATTCCTATTGTTCTTTTTAAGCTTGTGAATTTCTCTTGTAATTACGTTCATGCATCTAACTTTTTCTCCCAAAACACTCACACACGCATATATGTATATGTATATGTACGTGAATGTATATAATGTATTTTTTTATAAGCAAGCGTATCAATCGAGGCTCGAATCAGAGACTTTTAGAGGAATAAGCACCTTAAGTCAATTGCACCGATGATAGTCGGTAAATGTATATAATGTATACCATAAGCATACACCATAAAATCTTTTAAAACAGAGCACACACCTTAATTTTATTACATAATACACTCCCCACATACATAATTTATATGCATATATATGATGTGTATGCCACAAGATGCATTCCACCATATTTGGCATACAAATAGAGGAGCTACAGATCGCATTCAAACGATACATCAAGCAAACCAAAATAAACATTTATTTTATTTTACGCACCATACTTCAAACACATCCACCATAATGTGTAGATTTAATTATGCGGATGCAGATTGGATAAGATGAGCATCAATGTCCTTAGTGAGATGGGTTTGGAATTCAAGCAATGACTCCGGATCTGCCACACCCTCATGCAACTTCTCGTACTCAAGAGTCCAGCGCACGATGCTCCCACCATCGGCCTTTGGCGTAGCTTTGATAGTTATCACAAAGCTCTTGAATTCTTCCATTAAATCGCCTTCAATTATTCTCAAAGTCGTTGAGTTATTCACATCATCGATCGCTTCAACTTTCACCTTCGCAATCTTTGTCTTCCCCTCTATATACGTACATATATGGTTAGTTTCAAACCAAAGAAAAGAAAAAGGAAAGCGCGCACACACACATATTACATATATATATATCCTGATAGAGAATTGTTGTAAATTTGTGCATTCCGTTTCTGTTCTTGATTTTTGTTTTCCTCTTATATAGTATGTAAATCTTTCACATCATCCAATTCATTTCAGAGTACGATGACATTGTTCTAGTTTAGTCTTTATCGATTAACAAACTAGTACATAATCCATTAGCATATGGCGGAGTAGCAATTTCTTTTTAGAACATTATCTTAAAATAATAGAAAACTTACATGGTGATAATGTGGACAAAAAGAAAGATGATATATATTGTCACAAGATCGATCACAAAAATCAACAATTTTTGTTTTGTTATGTTAGGTCACTTAAAGTGAAAACTGATTAGAATAATATATATCGACGTACTTTATATTAAGAAGAATCAGATAAAAGATTTACGAACTAGATGAACAAAACAAAAACATAATAAATTAGATTAGACTGTACAAGAAAATTATTTTAAAACGTAATCTTTCTTAAACGGTACTGAATGTGTTAGCGACAACTAACGAAAACGTACCATGAACATAAGTCCAGTTGATGATGGAACCACAACCTCCCCATTCACCTTCATGAAGGTCACAGCTAGGTATTTTGTCCGGAGAGGCTTTGACTGTGTGGTGTGGTTTATTGCCGAAGACATCATGAAACGACGTCGCATCGGCATTGATCTCCACATCACCCTCTAGCTTTCCCATTAGAGCCATCTTTCTTTCAAGAATATGAGATCTTGACAAATATGTATATTGCTCCAAAATGTTTTAAGGAAGGATTGCAATATTGGTTGATATATAGTCTCTTCCTCTCACCCCTATATATAGTGGAGAATGGACAACTTTTGTAGTTTTGTAATTAATTAATTGTTTTCTTTTTCATGCATAATCGAGTGTTTTTTTGCATGCATGATTGAGTGTATTTTTAGTATGGTGTTTGTGCTTTATGGTTTTTTCTCCCTATTATTTGAGCTATACAACATGGAATAACTCTCTTTTTTCAACCCATAACCACATCTCATTCAGTGAACAAGAAAGCTCGAACCCAAAATCTCATATAGAATCCAAAACGCTTTCGGTCTGGTCGAACATACATTGATACTTAATAGTTCTAATTAAGGAAGAATCTAAAAATTTACTCAACATTAAGAGCAAATTTTAATAAAATTACAAGTCAAATACAAGTTTAGTTATTAGTCAGACGCAAACTCAAGTATGAATAAATGATTGAAAAATGGTCTCGCTAATTATCTTTTTTCTAATTTTATGTAGAAAATTAGTTACGATTAACATGACAAAGAAATATTGAATAAAAATTATATGAGGGCAATTGCCCACATGACCTTTAAGGTAGGTAAGTCTAGTTTAGGTAAACCTGAGATTGTGTGTGCATATATAGACTAGTTTTCTTTTTCTAAAATTAGTTTAAACTAAACCGTCAATGAGATTGTGACACTTCATTGAAAAAATAAGAATCTAACAGGATGTTCTGTTCATACAATTTTTTTCAAGTGAATATGAATAAAATTTAATGAGGTATCATCTCATTGATGGATTGGTTGAGTGGGGTAACCCAATTTTTTTGTTTATATTTTTGTTTATATATGTATATATAATTTGATGAGTATATAATTGAATTATTTATTTTTTTTTGGTAGATAATAATTGAATTATTTATAGATGTACTTTATATTTTAATAAATGATATAATTTTGCCCTTAAGTAATTTTAATAATGTCTCACTTTCTTTAAGTGTTACAATTTTCACTATTCAAGTTTTAAACATATGTATGTTACAACAATTATTGAAGATTTTCTTTTCTATTCAGTAATCATTACAGGATTTTTTTTGAATGCATCATTACAAGATGTTAATGTGTAGAAAGTAATAAAAAAGATGTCATCCATACATATTATGCCTTGTTTTTAATTATGTTTATGTTAAAGAAAAAATTATAATCTGATTAAACGATCAAATTCAAAAAGTAGAACTGATTTTGAAACAACAAATTGATTTAATCTGATCATAAGTCAATTAAAATGTTTAAACTAATGCACAACAACACGAAAAGAAATAGATCAACCGAAACATGTTCATCGAAAGAAACATTAAATTTTAGTATAATCTAATTACGATTGTTTCTATTCTTTTTACTATTGTTTCTATTCTTACGTAAATAAAAGACAGACCTTAAATTAAATTTATACCTTATTCAAGTGACAATTGGGATGAAATATTTAGACTCTAAATTAAATGTCCATACATGTCTCATCCAATTTCAACAACTTGGAGTAATTTATTTTGCAATACGAAATAAATGAAAATTTAAATATTCAGTTTCTTGATAAATAAATTATGTGGTCAGACCCACGGACACATATGGGTTCACAACTCAGAGTTAGTTGAACAGATAATATTTTTTATATTATCTCCTTACCTAATTTAAATTATTTGTCATCCCCACCTAATTTGCTCTATTTTGTAACTTTTCCTTTAATAGTTGTTTTGAATTTTATTTTATATTATTAGTATTAGTATTTATTTTCCAATCAAAATAGATATGATCAATTTATTATATATATTTTTATCATTTGAGCTACACAAGATGGGGTAACTCTTCTTATTAGCCCAAAACTTTATTATCGGCAAAAAAACTCGAACTCAAAATCCTCAAAGAAAGTGCAAAGCGTTTAAACGATTGGCCCAACAAGTCTTAACATTTTAAAATATTTCTTTGTTTGACTCTAAGGAGTCATTTAATTTCTTGTAATAAATTTCAATTGAAATACTTAAAGTTGAGTTGTCAATAATTGATATATTAATATTTTTTATATTTCAAATTTCATATCACCATATTTTTGTTTAATTAATTTTTTTTTTGAAATATTGTTTAATTTAAATTTAAAAAATATCCTAAATTTATATAAATTTACTAAAATAATTTAACGAATGAACTTTTATATGATCACAACATGTAAAAAATAGCAACCCTACAGGCTGCGTGAGTGGGAAGAGCGCTTGCGTTCGATCCCCGCTCAACACACATATGGGGAGAGGTGAAGACTTTAACTGTGAAAAAACCTCGAATGGGTATTAGTCTGTGTGTGGTAAAATGACTTAAAGGTGCCAACTGCGAATGTGCGGGCCCGCTCAGGAATCCCATGGTATAAACCAAAAAAAAATTGCAACCCTAGATGGTTTGAGGTGTTCTTTTTAATCAGTTGCTTTAGTTTTAACGGGTTGTTTAGGTTATTATCTTAGTAGTCTTTTCTTTTTTTGTACTTGATTTTTTCGATTGTACAAAATCTGCAATTTTTTTGTTTTGAATAATAGTTATAGGAACTCATGTGTTTTGTTAAAGTGGGTGTTGTCCCACATTGGAAAATTACAAAGTGAACTGGCTAAATATAATAGTGGAAGCCAAAACCTACTAACAAGGTTGACCTTTTAGTAGTGGAAGCTCAAGCTATTGTATTATACCCTCCCTCTGTGGTCGCAAGTTAAACCCTACTAACAAGACAAAATTCGAAGAGTTCATATGCAAATATAGGTGGTAATTTTCTATAAAAAAAAATAATTTTAAGAACTCGTACGTGTACTTTAATTGCAGATTACTTTAGTTTATGTCTTGTGTGCTATTTGATCTTACATCAATATTGCATTGAGAGTAAGAAAATTAGGGTAAGCTGGAAATGAGGCTATGCCATTTTAAAAAAAAAAAACTTTAGATCCAACATTTAAGCGAAATCTACTGTGTTGGCTTAAACTAAACAAACGCTCAGTTGACTGACTTGACTCGCACTCTTTACTTTTGCAATTGCTTTCGGTGAACTTTAGCATTATTTTACGTCTTTGCCAGTAAGGGGGCATTGTAGTAATTTCATATGCTTAGTATGTAATTCAGTTTGGATTCATGAAGCCCAATTGGCCCAACTTGTGAGCCCAGCCCAAACACCTCCCAAGCGTCGTCGTCATCCATGGCAGAGGCAGCAGCTGCAACGGCTCTTTCCCCATTGATACAATTTCTTTGGTCAGAGCCACCTGCAACTGCAAAACTCTCTTTCCATATCCATGCACTTGACCCACCTGCAACTGCAACGTACACTCCAACGGCTCATCAATTCAAATTCAAAAAACCTCGATCCTCCCCTATAAAATGCACCTTAATTACTCCACAGTACTGTGTATTGAGAAAATAAAAATGGGGAAAGGATTGGAAGAGTTCCGTGAGTTGTTGAAGAGCATGATGACGGATACTGATCAAGAGCGGCTCAGGCTCCGCCACACTGCCAACATGAACCAACTGCATCATACCCATAGGGAGGACCTCAAGGCTATGCACTCTCGTCATTTGCACCAAATTAATGATGTTTTCGCCAAAAAGGATCCCTCCGATCACCGCCCACCGTCTCCGGCCGGTGCTTCGCAGCCATCGTCTTCTGCCTAGCTACACCCCAATCTGCTAATTAATCAAATTGTTTTCAATTTATAGCTTTAGTTTTCAAACTATCTATGTAGTTTTAATTTGTATTTGTGTTGTTTAATTAATATGACCTTATATGAACTAATACAATTGCGTCGTTAACTATAATTTAGATATGACAATTCAGGCCGAAGGCTTAATATGCAAGCCAAGCCAAAAAAAAACTCATGCATTAGTATTTTGCATTTTTCTCACACTTAATGGTGAGACACGTTAAACTAACAAAAATTTGCTCGATAAAAGAACCTATGTTTTTCCCGACTCGTTTAAGTGCTCTCTGCTCAGGCCACATTTCTAGGTAGAGCTACAACAGGGTGGATAAGGACTTGCAAAATATATACTTACATTTTGCTTTATCTCATTACAAACAGATTAACAGTACCCAAAAGTAGTTTAGCACCCAACTTCAAACCTCAATTACAAACATCCATACCTACTGTATGTATCTTAAATACATATAAGAAAATTATAGTAAAGCTTTCACAAACTTTTTTTTTGTTTTGTTTTTGTGTGTGTCTGACAATTCAAAATTTGCATTAACATTTGGTTTTCTATTCAATTTGTTGCATGATCACAGTTCACAAATCAGCTGCTCATCTAAGATTCAGGAACACACAAGAGTCATAAATCAACATATGGGAAAACAATATGTGTCATTATTGACATAGAAATTCAATTTCCTCAATTAATTCAATAAAACACAGATCACAATTCAAGAAACATAGCATACACACACTCACTGTAAATTAACAACAACATGCATAAACACACTTAATTACTGAACCTTCCATTATTATACTTATAAATAAAAGTAGATGGATGGTTTGGATGTCGATTTCATTTGGCAAGATGTGCATCAAAATCTTCAATAAAATGCGTAACCATGAAATCAAAATATTTGAGAGGAGCCGGGACGGTCTCATTTCGTTTCTCAAACTCGAGAGTGAGTCTTGCGATGTCTCCATCATTACCTCCTCCTCGGTTCGGAATAGCTTGAAAAGTCACCACGTAACTCTTGAAAATCTCCAACACATTTGATCCCTCTAAACCAACCATTGTCACAGACAAGTTCTCGTCGTTGTGCTCAACTCTCTCCTTGAACGTTTCCGCTTTTCCATCTGCATGTATATTTGAAAAAAATACAAGTGCACAAAATTACATGTAACGATAAAAATAGTGTAACATAATTATGAAAAAATACATTTTCTTAGACAATTATGTATGAACATTTGTTAACAATCGTTCTAAAACGAAAATAGTACATACCTAAGGTATAGGTCCAAAGCTTAACAGATCCCGGAGAGTGCCAATGGCCTTCATGCACTTCAACGGCATTGATTTTTCCGGGCAAGATATCAGGAAAATCTTGAGCTTGTGTCTTGAAAAGTTTGTAGTATTTTTCAGCAGAACATTTGATCTCAGTCTCCAAAACCAGCTTACCCTTAAGTCCCATATTAAGTAGTGTGTGGTTAATTAGAAGTGTAAAAGATGAAGAAAATGGCATGGTTTCATCATCTTTTATAGATCAAGAAACCATCTTCTGGAAGTGGAAGATCATATTATTGCTAAAGTACAGTCTTTTGACACTGATATGTTTACATGATTTGGCAAAAGTCAATAGATATATATGCTGATGTGATGGTTTCTAATTTGGTTTATATATATTGTAATGCTTTAATTAAATTGAATATATGTTACCACGTTATTCACGATGATACCTTTCTTCATGGATCCAATATATATTAATACAATGTAAATCAATTTCAATATATTATCTCTCGAGTTGGATGGGTCATTTTTACACTTGCATAGCACCAAACAACTGCTAAATATTATTCATAAAATAAATTGTTAATAGAATCCATTTGCATAGCACCAAGCAACGGATTTGTGTCCGTCACAAATTGTGAGTAGCGACAAATTGGTATCACCAACAAAAAATCCGTCATTTGATTACACTTTTTTTTTTTAATTGATAGGCTCATTCTGAGTTTTATTTCAAACCAAAATAACATAAAAAGGTCTAAATCCCACAAACATAAGTGAAATATAGTAAGAAAATATATTTAAACGAACATTTTAAATAATACCGACAAACATTGAAACATGTTTATGATTAATTGCATTTCTACACTTATATGTTCACGTTGATGTTTCCCACTAAATAAAAGTACTTAGTTTAAAAACGGATGTCGTCTTTCTCTAAAACAAAAAATTGAATAAATTATCAATAGATCTATAATCAGAAACAAAAGTCCTCAGTTTGTGTTTTGAAGAGTTTGTAATATTCTTGAGCAGAACATTTGATAAGTTGGTTTCGACATCTTTTTATTGATAAAGAAATCGTATTGTTTTTTTTATCAGTTGAGCTACACAACAGGGAGTAGCTCTCCGCTTTTAACTTAAGTTTCCACCCCACCCGACGCAATGAGATTTGAATCCACGATCTACCACATGAAGACGTGTGTCTTGATTGCGCCACCCCCTAGAGGGCAAGAAATCGTATTATTTAGGCCTTCGGAAATATATATTGCTAAAACTAATTCCCTTGTCCCCATTATTGTTTATGTAGAGGTTCACAATAAATGGCAAGATGTTGATGTGATCAATTATTTACATTATATTTTAATACTGTAAATTCAGTTCATGTGTTTTTTAAATCAATTCGGTTCATGTTATTCACGATATTAGTATAGTATAGCTGGAGCGGCAATAAATGGATAATGAAACAAAAAATACAGATGCATGTCAATTCTCAAAATTATATACATGTGATCACATTATTCACGATGATAGTGGCTATCTTCAATGAATGAATATTGAATATAATGCGAATGATTTTAATAATATATTATCTCTTAAATTGATTAAAAAAATATTTTTAGTACATAAAGATTAGTGAAGAATTTTCCTTCAAAAAAAAAAAAGATTAGTTAAGAATTTAAAAAATAAAATTGTTCAACCAAACATGAATTGACAATAACACCACTACAACATTTATAACCTTTGACTACGGTTTTAATTTGCGGTTCCCAAACCGCAGATAGTTTGGGCCGTATCTTTTGCAGTTACTAACCGTGGTGTCCAGGTGTTATATAATTACTGGGCCAAATATTGTTTAGCCCATCTCAAACATTAAAGGTATAAAACAAAAATAT
>JAYMTF010000680.1:0-31780 GCA_036897485.1 Pelargonium nanum | reverse complement strand
GCCATAAGCCAAAAAAATTTGCTTCTTGCAACTTCATCATCATTACACAAGTCATCCAAAAGGTGAAAGCAAACAATGTGTCTAACTTTTGCCTATGTCATTTGTTTATGTGGCACTATTTCATTTGATGAGTAAGAGTTTTTGGAGGTTAAGAAGTGTTACCAAACAAGCCCCTAGCCTCTTTTTTCCATTGTTTAATGTCTACTGATTTGAAATGCAAGTTCATGTATTAACTTAATTGAAGCGAGCTATTTGTATGTTTATTCACTTATTTTTCTATAACTCAATAATTATTATTTCATCCGTTTTAAAATAAGTATTATTTCAGTTGTATTTATGTATCAAAATAAATGTCTTATTTTTTTTTAAAGCTAGTTATGCATGAATTATCAATAGTGTGTCTATGGATTGTTACCCTTGTTGATAATAAGAAGTTAATATCACTTAAATTTGTTATAACACATGTATATCAAAATAGATGATAAAGTATACAACACCGACTTCTTAATTTTTCTCAAAATAAAAAACACAACACTTATTCCAAAAGGGGTGTTCTGTTTTACTTGAAATTTTGTCCCAAAATTTGTGTGATCTCCTTTTTAGTAAGTTAATTATACATAATAATAATAAACATACACACTTTTTCTCAATTTTGTCACTGTTGAAATAAAGACTCATTTTGAGTCTTGGTACCATACAATATTGGCTTACTTGTGGACTTCCTAGTATACAAAGACCAGTGTTGTTGCCCTACAAAATCGGAGACAAAAAACCCAAGAAATCCAAATTTAAGGCTGCAGACAAGAGAGCATAAATAACCAAATATTGTCAACTTTAATAACTTGTCTTCTATCCACCTTCAATAGAAGACTTAACAAATTGCCCACGAACTGATCAAACAAACCGTGATGATAAATGGTTTCAGTCCAAAGCACTTCTATGAACACTGTACTTGTAACTATATAATTCCAAGTGTGCCACAGATTTACAAGGCAGATACATACAATCCAAAAAGTAACACCTTTTGTTGTGACACACGAGTCCTGGCCTTGCATTTCATTGTCTTCCTGGAAGTGCAACCACACCCCCAAGCTAAGCCTAACTAGTTATAACAAGCTAAACCTCTAACTAGTTATAACAACAAAAAACAAAACAAAAAGATTGTTCCATCCGTGATCAAGAGCGAGATCCATTGCAAGTCCAGTCCAGTCCACGTCTCCGAGACTCTACTTCAAGAAGCTACTGTACAAAAACAAAACAAAAAGAACAAGATCAGAACACGTGCTAAAACCCATCCTTCGTCAGCAACCCCTTGAGATAATGGCATGGTTTATGAAGAACAATGGGGATCCTGATCTGGAATCATGCCTTCCTCTGCTGGTCTTTCCCACCATTGAGGACCATCTTCATCTGACCCCCCAAAGTTTTCCTTTCTACCATCACCACCACAAGGGGACTGTGACCTCTCACAACAAGCATCCGGCGGACCCACGTTGTAAGGTGCCACATGCTGTTGTTGGGCTGGAGAGGGTGACCTACCTCGTTCCATCATTGCCCTGTGAAAACTACGCGCTGGGGAGCGTTCTCGTGCACCTGGCCCATCATGCCTTTCTAAGCTGCGACTGCGATCACGGTTCTGATTGCCCCAACCTGAACCCCCCTTTGGACTACGACTCCGACCACGATCCCTAGATAATAGAAAGTAATACGGTTACAAACATAGGCCTAAAGATATTATTGTATTCAAAATATTTAAATGCATTTTGACACTAAATGTAAATGTTGAAAATAGCCTTTATCCATTGCGGATTTACATTTAGCCTAGACAACCGTTGACAACAATGATGAGAGATCATGAGTTCATGTAAAAGTAACAGCCCATGTACCTGTCACGAGATTCAAAGTCATATCCTCGGCCCCCACTTCCCCAACTGCTCCTACCACCATCCCTTCCACCATAACCACCAGAATTACCATAACCACGACCTCCATCACGACCACCGGAGCCTGAACCCCACCGTCTGAACCTGCCCATCCCACCACCACGCGAAGCCAAATCACGTATTTCTGGAGGGACTTGCTGATCAGCCCCTTCTAAAACCTTCACAAGCTCTGAAGCATGCTTTCCATCCTGTTCACCAAGAAATGTATATGCCAATCCAGTGGCACCAGCCCTACCTGTCCTCCCAATCCTGTGAACATAATCCTCTATTCCAGTAGGGAAATCATAATTGATAACCACCCTATGCATAAGAATATATGCAATTGTTAGAATGCTATACTTTTATTTTACAACTAAAAATACTAACACAGATAATTGTGCAAAGAGAACAGGGAATCCCACAAATGATAATAAAACTGACAAAATGATACTTGAACAAGCAATGCAAATACAACCCTAAGAAAACCCTAGTATGCTCTCCTTCCCAAATTAAGTGCCCACTTGCTCTAAAAAAAATTGTCCCAAAACGAGTGTGCACTTTTCTTTTTAGTTATTTATGCATGATTTACGGACAATGTCCCCAAAATATGTTAGGAAAGTTTGTTACAACAAAAACGCATAATCTCTTTAAGCAAATACACCTTTAAGGGAGAAAATACAAATAGTAGGAAAGTGGACACACATTTGGGGACGGATGGAGTATCTTTTATTTTGCAAGTAAAACTACTAATTGACCATTGTGGAAAGAGAAAAGGGAAACCACTGAGGATAAAGTTACTGACACAACGATACTAGCATAAGCAGAGCCAATACAACCCTAACAAAAACCCTAGTATCTTTAAGCAACTTGTGATTGCAATGAAAGTAATAAAATTTAAGCCGTATTAGATCAAAATATCAGACCAATGGACAACCTAAAGTGACCATTGCTACATCTTAACCCTCATCAAATTCCAACAAAAAGATGGAAAGTTTCATTGACCTTCATAACAGCGATAAGGTATATATAATAACAAAAAAGAAGAGAAACTAGACTCTCCTACCTTATGTCCTTCACGTCTAATCCTCGAGCTGCAACATCAGTGGCAACAAGAACTGGTGACCTACCATTGCGGAACTGACTCAACACATGATCCCTCTCACCCTGAGATTTGTCTCCATGAATGGCAGCAGCTCCAAATGTGCGAGTAAGATTATGGGCAAGTTGGTCACACATCTTTTTAGTAGAACAAAAAATAATTATCTTTGATCCAGGTTCTTGAGACCGCAGTATCTGCTCCAGCCGTCTGTGTTTCTCCATTGGCGCCACTATTTCAACAATCTACAATATAGCAGAACATGTTACATATATGCTATCTGTATCAGTAATTAATAGCACAAAAACTCATCAGATGGCATAATACCTGAGTAATGGACTTATTTGCAACCAGCTCATCAACATTGCCAATGTTAACCTGAACAGGATTATTAAGCAGATCTGCTGCAATTTTTCGAACTTCTTTTGGCCATGTTGCAGTGAACATAAGGGTTTGACGATGAGGAGGCACCTCATTCACAATCTTCCGTATTTGAGGTTCAAAACCCATGTCCAGCATACGATCGGCCTCATCAAGAACAAGGTAAGAAACCTGACGGAGACTGACCTTCTTCATCTCGAGAATATCATTTAAGCGGCCAGGAGTGGCAACCACAATTTCAGCTCCTCTTTCAAGTTCTCTCAACTGAGGACCCTTGGGTGCTCCTCCATACAAACACTACAAACAAAGTAATGTAAGATGATGAAAATCAGCATTAAATGTATCACTGTCACAAATATGCACGCCTAGGTCTAGGTGGAATAATAACTACTTGTCAACTATTAATTACCTAATGGATGTTCAAGTCTAGTTTTATACTTGAAACCCATATACTGAGCACATATAAAATGAGGAGAAAAAAATAGAACAAAAGCTATATATGGGTAGAAATCAACAAGTATAATCTCGTGCTATCACAGTTACTGTATAATACAAATTTTAAGCTAGAAATGGAATACCGTGCAAGAAATTCTTGCTGCCTTCCCAAACTTGGCAGCTTCACTTTGTATCTGTGTTGCCAACTCCCTTGTCGGTGACAACACCAAGATAGTTGGACCCATTTGAGGGTTACTGTTTCTCCGCCTTAGATGGACAAAGGCAGGAATCAAGTAACCCAAAGTCTTTCCTGAGCCTGTCTTAGCAACAGCCACAACATCGCGATTTCGCAGCATAATTGGCCATGACTGTGCCTGTATAGGAGTTGGAGCATTGAACCCAGCACTGTGTACCTGGAAAAGGCAAACAAAAAAGAAACAGCAATCCAAATTAAAGGCACAGAACATTTATGGCAAATATTCATATTGGATTTATTAGTGGCTAAAGCCAGAAGAAGCAGCATCTCCCACAAGCAGACGGCCAATGCTTGCTGACGCAAGCTGGAGCAAGAGGAGACCTCTTCTTCTGTTCGGACCGAGCGGCAGACTGAATAATAACCAACGGCAGCCCGGCCACAAACTTGGGTGATTCGGAAGCCCTTTCAGAAAAATAATCCACCATAAAAGGGCGCTCCAAATTTTATGCAAGGCCCCCAGAGAGGGCAGCACAGCGTACGACATTAGCTCCTCCCCGGAGCAAATATCGCACCTGCGACAAAAAGTACAGATGGCAAAAAAATGAATGAGTCTGAAGCTCAACATTGGACCTCCAGGAATCACAGCATGATGCATAAGAAACTCGTAGGTTCATCAAACTTACAGAACTTCAAGCCAATAGCATCGCAAAAGAATATTAAAAAAAATTATTTTGAAAGCAAGGGATAGTAAATTTAATTAATAAGCGGAAATCTATACCTCTCTCAGAATCTCAGAAGGAAAGCCAGTTTCTTCAAAAGATGTAAAAGGTGGAGGCACTTCATTTCCCTGAAAAGAATTATAAAGCCAAAATTCTTCACAAAAAGTAGTTCAAATATGAACCATCGACCTAGTAGTAGAAGTAATGAAAAATAAACTAAAGGTATCAATTGGAACATTGAGATCAGGGAAAGGGACACCCATAGCAACACTGATTGAAAATTACTGGAAAGATAGACCTCAATGAAGAGACTTAGTTACTCACACTAACAGTTATTTCATGCCGCTGACGATAAGATTCAGCAGACAACCCACTACCAGCACCTGATGATCCACTTCCTCCAAAAGAAGATCCTCCAGTCCCAGCGCTGACTGTCTTGTTTGGCACACTGTGAGAAGGATCTTCTGCCGCTTTCACACTCTGGTATGAATGGAACAAAATTAACCTCCAATGCAAAGCATATTATAAAGTCAAGACAGTAACATATGCCTAATGATGATGGCTATTGTCACCTAAAGAAGCTACCACCGAACATGTCAAATTAGCAATTAGTGAGTTCTCTCACATAAACAGAAGTGAGTCATATATATACCTGATGGCTTACTGATCCTGTCTCAACTTTTGATCCATCATTGCTGCCTCTACTATACTTATCATTGTCTTCATCGGGACCATATCCACGATGCTGTCCTTGTTGTATTTGAACAGACGAACTTATAGGTACAGAAGATGGTTTTGGTGGCTGAACAGAGCTAGCAGGTCTCTCATACTGAGTGACATTGGTCTCTGGATTCCAGAAGTACAGGTAGCCCGTTTTACCATCAACAAGACCTTTCCATGGTTTTGGGAGAGTGGGATCCTCCGGAGCATATCGCGGACCAGCAGTAGCAGCCATAATGACAGTTCAGCTGCAGAAAACTAAACAACATAAGGTACAACAAAAGGAAAACTCTATAGGAATAGGTTTAAGCTTTTCAGAAAAGGAAGCAAAGTTTATGTACCAGTAAAGTTAAAGATGAACACAACAAATAACAATTCATGATTATGACAAAGTAGGTAAATTGCTGAGCCAACAATAAATATATTTTCGGCACTCAGATTATAGTCTTCACGTCAATTAACTTGCTCATAAAACTACAAGATAATCAGATACCTGAATCAAACATTACATCAGAAACAACGAGTTCATCAGGAAAACAAACCCTAATTGCATGATCAGATCTTAGATAATGCAAAGCGAACGACATTTTGAACGTCAGAACAAGCAATGCAGATGCAAACATTAGCAAAACAAACACCGAAACGGAAACCGGTTCACCTACAACACTCTAAAATCCAAAACCCCACCCTCTAACCGATCTTAGATAAACAAGACACTAAGTCCGATTCCGCCAGGTCCACCGACCAAGCAGAGACCATCCACAACAAATTGCAGCAGCAACCATACCTAGATCGCTCTCTACGAAAAAGCAGGAGTCGAGAATGGGAGATACTATAGTGCAAATCAGAGAGAAATGTTGGAAACCCTAAAACGGTTAGAGAAAATGAATATGTACCTGAGGATGTCTCTTAGGTAGGTGAAAAGAGAAGGCAATGATCCGATCTGGTGGCTGCTCTTGAATCTCTCTGAGCCGCTTGTCAAGAAGAAACGACGCTTCCTGAGAAGACAAGCGCAGAGAGAGGAGAAGGCTAAACGCGTTTGGAGACTGATATTTATAGCAAGTAGCTTTTAGTGAGAGGATTGTTGTAACTGTGGTTGAGGTGTGACCTTCACCGTGGTTAAACCCAAAAATATCAATCAAACCAAATCATGCATCTACAAATTCACCGTGGTTAGCCCAAAAACAGTTTTTTCTTTGAGATTTTGAATCCATGTCCACATTGATGAATTTTGAATGACAATTATACGTTCAATGAATTCAATCATTTGTGAGAAAAATGGAATGATAATTGTAATTACATGTTCAATAATTCATTCAACTACCATAAAGGCATAAACGTCAAAAATCTTAATTTTGATACATACTTAATTTAAATGTATAAATAAATTTTACAAAAATATAATAATTATTGTTCAGTGCTAACGTTCGCTCACGATATAATGAATGTTTATGTTTTATGTTTTTCGGACTGGATATCAAATTGGCGGGACTACCATATCACTAGCTCTTCCCAACTGAGTCGAATGGCATCACATAATGTCATTGATGAGTGGTTTTTAACAAGTAAAATAGATACGTTTGTTGTATCTATACGTATGTTATATAAATTTTTGAAATGTTGTGTTTTAAGTTTAATATTCATCGTAGACGTTCGAAATTTGTCATCGGCATCTAATGTTGATGGGCTTCAGCTCTAGAGTCTTGCACATGTGACATGTGTGAATCAACACACCAAAGAACGAACTTGGGAATGGTTATGAGACACCGTCTCAAGCGCGAGAGTAAGATCTCGGCCTATAAACAATAACTCTAGAGAGAGTAAATATAGAATTATGAGAAATCACATCGTGAAAATGTGTGGTTGGTCGGTGGCAAAGTAGAGTCTGCTTAGAGACTCATCTGTGATTTGAGCTCTTATTTCCCGAGTGCGTTGCCAGCAAGCGTTGGTCGAGTCCAAGAAATTACATGCGCTCCTCGTGCACGTATCAAAGTCCCTAGAAGCCTCAAGCCTCTACCGCTCAAGTTAGCATTCTAGGGCCTTCAAGATCGCTGGTTGTTCATGATCAATGTCTGGAGAGTTAAGGAACCTTCGAGACGACTAGTAGGTGCGGTTTGAGCTTCCTCACATGTTTCTCCGGCGCACCCCAAACCCTCGGATTGGCCTTAGATGCAAAGGAATGTACAAAACTCTTTCAAGACCCACTCGTCACAACAGAGGATCTCAAACATTCGCCGCGAGAGATAACCTAGGTCATCTGTTATAAATAAAAGTATAAATTTTATAGCTCAACTCAAAATTCAATTAGCAGACAATGAGGACAAAACAACTGTCATACACATACTATCACCAATTCATAAACTTAACACTCTTTGGTGTTATGCTGTTGTCACCATAAGTGCTATTGTCATCAACACTTTCCTGTATTGTATCCACCAAAACACCTTACAAAACTGGTTGAGAATCGTAACTCAGAATCAAAATGAAATGAACCTTATCAAACAACTTTGCCTCTCTTAATTTTTTCTTTTCTTTTTTATAAATATATATAACCAAAATACTATGTCACAAAACAAAATAATTAAACTGCAGGTCCCTGATTCTGCCTTGATCTGTAAAAAATACTCTAGAGAAGTGAGAGGATCCAAAAATCTGAACCAGGTACCAGTATCTTACAAGATGTTCCTCCACATGTCATAGATTTCTTGACATCACGCACTTCACTATGTCTAGAATTCGGAAATAATCATAGAAGAGTGCAGATTGTTCACCCTCCAGTCCATCTCGGCTATGTCGGTTGCTACCTGCTAGATTGTTACATGGGCTCCCACCAACAACCAGATCAAACCCACCAAAGGAATTCATCAACTGTTCCAGCCGGTCACCATTGAGCTGCTGCACATCCGCGATGTCAATCAGAGTCCCCTTCTGGTTTGTTTGCTCCCACCAACTCCTGACAATGTTTCTATTTGCCTCTGAAATTTCTACCGACACAACATTCTTCAGAGGGATACCAAGCCGGTGGAGGGCAACTTCTGCACCACCAATCCCTGAGAAAAGGGATAGCAGATTGATGCCCCCTGGGAATATGTCTTTCAAGACCGAGAGATGGTAAGCCACTGTGTCGACCTGAAATACAAGGATTCTATATTACATAAGCAAACAGTTCATCAAGAATCTAGTGCATCTGCATCTTCTGGCATATTTTGAACATAATTAGTCCCCGTGCTACTAAATCAAGGTGTTTTAACAGTGCTTCATAAGATAATAAAAAGAAGAAGAAAAATGATTACCTGGAATGAGTTACCAAGTGATTTGTATCTATCAGTCCTACTTATTCCACCTCCCCTTGTGTGGTTCCTTGGGAAACCCAAAAGCATTTCTACTTCGTCAGGCTCCAGTGGTGCAAGCTTATTCCTTCCAACCCAGACCAGATTCCACTTTCGGCATTCGTCAAGAACATACTTCTGGACATGCTTAGGAGGATCACCATCCGACTCTTCAAGAGCCTTGCGAATCCTCTCTGTGAGCTTGGCACTCCCAATGCAAGTTTGTAGGCAATTCAGCTTTGTTCTCGTGTCCCATGAAGGCCACCATTTTCGTGTTAAGGGTAATGCATCATTTATGGTGCGAGGAGGAAGCGGAACAAGAGGAAATCTATTTACGATCGGAAGATTGTGCACGTAGCCCCTTTTCCTTGCAGCAGCACAAAAGAATTTTGAATCCACAAATTCCGGTTCAACGTCATACAAGAATCGTGAAATAGTATTCCATACTCCTTTAGGAGTGAGAGCCACATTCTCATAATAAAAGAAAGGAGGTCCAATAGCTGCCTCTGGAAGTGTTCGATTCACTACAGGGCACAATTCACCAGGGACCCCAAAACCAATCATTGGATTTGGGAGATGGAGTGCCCCATCATCTTCATTCAGGATCTTCTTGTCTAACCCCCTTGGCTTCTTCCTCTTCCACAATTCATTGTTAAGTTTCCTTTTCTTTGAACCGAGATACTGTGACGGCTGTGCAATTAGAGGAAAGCAAATCACTTGGGATATAATTAATCCTTCGAATAATGAATTAATGAGCACAGAAACAATAATTACAGTTCACTAACCTTAACTTCAGGTAGATCTATCAGATGGGCATCTGCCGCCTTTGACATTTGAGCAGCACATATAATATCTGCTAACGTGTCTATAGATGCGTCTGGGCCTGCAGTTTTAAGAGTGCATTATAAGCAAGAGAGCTGCAATATGCTATAGCCAATAACTAAAGAATGTGTCTTAACTGCCAACTATAACATCCAAGACTGGGAGAAAGTAAGTGCAAAATCATGGTCTGACCCAAAAATACCTAGGTCACCCAAACTAGTTGGTACATGTTTGTGTGTTATTATTTATTCCCTCAAATAACAAGGCATCTTTCTCTCCCCCTCCCTTTTCAATGTAAATCTGATAATAATACATCACATATATCTTCACTAAAATTGTTCCATTTTTACTGGTTTCTATGGCTTCTCAATCTAAAGAGAAATAAACTAAATTCATGAATGCTTAGAAGTAGAAGGTACAGTAAAAAAAGATTTATCTTCACAAGACCACTGCATATAAGTAAGCACTTCATTGTTAGTTAAAAATTACTCCCTCCGTCCATTTTTGTTCCAAATTAAGTATCCTCTTTCCTTTTTAGAAAATTAATTATGCATGAATTACCAAATGAAAATCATGACATTTATTTTGGGACTGAGGGAGTACATAAATTTGTAAACCACATTTTGGACAAACATCTATCTCCATAATAGGGATACTTAAATATACTATCAACTGGTTAACATCCCTATATTTATTCAAAATACAGTTTAGCTATGGTACTGGGAAAAACCATGTGATTCTAAATACATGCACCATATAGGGACCTTGAGAAAGACTGAAAGAATCCTATTAAAAGAAAAATTATAGAGGACAACATCAAACAATTTTGCCTATCTTTTGTAGTCATGACTCATGTAGTAAGTTAAAACCTTCACCAGAAAAGTGCCAAGAAGGTTAAGATGGTCAATTTAAAATGCAAACAATCTCCAATAAACTCACTGGAACATTAAGAGAATGGTGTAACACCAAACACTACTGAAATAATTAGAGTGAAAATTGCTTAAAACGGGGGAGCTTTTTTTCATAATTCCAACAATATGTCAATTTCATAATTAAAAAGAATATAAAGCCTTGCAAAAAAGTAACATCACACATAATATACACACCGCCTCTCTTCAAGGCAAAATAAGCTTCCTCCATAGTGTACCCCATCTCCACTAGAAACAATAAATTATTATTTGCTTCAGATGAAATATCTGTAAATTCCTGCATGATAAGTAAGCTGTAAATGTCAAAATACACAGACAATAAAAGGCAAAACAAAAATGAAATATTGGATAAAGAAAATGACTACTTGCAGGTTCAGGAATACTCCCATTATAAAGTTAAATCTAAGACCTAGAACCCAGTGACAGTTTCTGGCATTTACCAGTATATATATTTGCAAACACAAAGTCTCAGGGTTTGTCTAACACAACTTCAAAAATAAAGTGAGATACTTCAGTACGAAGTAAGCAATCACCAAGAATAGCAGTTCACTTGAGATACATTAATTTGTACGTGACAGAACTAACAATTCATTCAACCATAATGCAGCATCCCTTTTATAATATGCCGAATGAAATTGCTTGGTAAATCATCCAAGACAAGAACAGTTACCTCTTTGATTTTCCTGATATCAATTGTTTCTGGATGAAACTCCTGCATAAATAGAACTATACAGCTTCAAAGCAAAATAGAAACAAGCCAAGTCCGAAGTAACAATGTAACAAACTATAACTGTATTTATGTAGCTAAGAAGATATAAATCTACAAGTAGGAGGATGGGTTCATAAAGTAACTATATAAGTACATTCATACAATCAACAATTAGTGTAGCAAAAAATAATTACCTCACTCTCTGATAAGCTATCAATATCTGAGAGATGATCGAGAAAGGTACCACAATCCGAAGAACAATGATCAGAATCAACAACTTGCTGCTTTTTTGTTAATTCAGAGTCAATAGTTTGCTGTTCTTCTGGAGAGTTTTCAATGGCCTGCAAAAGCAAATTAAAAATGAGTTTTGTGTAGAAATTATTTACTTAGCAATGAACAAAATAATAATCTGAAACACATATTGATCCAAGTAGTTTACGAAATATTATCGAATACTGTCAATCACGCTGTATCTAATTAACCCCTTCCCTATCACAATGAGACACCTTCAAAGGCAAAATTTGACTGCCCGTCATAGTGTCACTATATAGAGATGCATTACATTATGTCAGAACTCTACTATTGCACCCTTGCATCACCAAATATTACACACCAATAGAGATGCCAAGTAATCAAATCAATCTGCTTAAGAGAAAGCTAAAGCACTTAATAGCAAATACAGTAGTTAAAATGAAACGCAGAAAGATGGACACCTTGTCAAAAAGTTGACAGTACTTAACTAAAGAAGCTTGTACTTCTTCTTTTGATGAAAAACCAACGGACACATTCCAGACCAAAAACCATGGACATTTCCCCACGTAGTAAACATGCTATACAATATTGTTTACAATGATTCTCATTTAAGTAAAACATTACAAGGGGCATATAGTTTCCTAATAGCAACGGGCCATGCAAACAGCCCTCTTTTCCCATGACATAAGTAATAAAAGCTGACTTCTCTAGATACATAAGAGGAAAAAAGTCCTATTTAATTACAAACTGTTGAGCATAAGTGCATAACATTAATATTGGTTTTTCAACTATTAGTTTAACCTTTTAATTGAGTCGGTCTTCTACGTTATATCAAACTCTTGCAGACCAGGAGGTCACAAATATCAGTTTAACCTATTAAATGACTATTTTTTTCTATAAAAAAAAAATCTCAACACAAGGCAAGAAAAAGTCATGTCCAAGGACCACATGCACAACAATAACGAACTTGCACGTGAGGAGGCGTATACAAAGTATAAATATAATGTTGGTTCTTCAACTATCAACTTATGTTTTTAGTTGAGTTGGTCCTCTACATAAACATCTCAAACAGACAAAGTATTACCCTGACTGTATTAGTAAGGAAAAAAGAAAAGCAAGTATAAAGTGGGCATGAACTAAACCTGATATGTTAGAAGAGTGTTCAGAATAGATTCTGCATCCCCTTCTCCTGGAAAATTTATGGAATAGAGTTTTAGATGCAGCATGCAAGGGAAAAAAATTACACTACAAAAATCTGGAAAACACAAGCATTTACCATTTTCCTTAATGGCTTTGACAATTAATTTTTCAGAAAACCCCATTCTTAAGAAATCCTGAATCATGGGGTTGGAGGGAGCCGCTGAGCAGCTTGCCTTCAGCAAGAAACATTGAGTTTGTTGTTAGCTCACAATAATAATTTCATTTCATTGTACATGTGTTTGAAGACAGGTGGAAAAAGAAAAATAATAAATATAAAACATCAACATCTCTGGGTTGGTCAACAAATAAGTTCTCTTCTAGAACTATTTTATCATTGTTCACCTATAAAATATAACTTGTTTATAAACTTTCCAGTAGTGAACTAATGAACAATATTTATTCCAAGGACATATAAAAAATCCTACAATCATGTATGATTTATCCTATAGCAATTACCTCCCCATAGTCAATGGTAGGTTCTCTGGGCAACGATAAACTCGAAGAAGAAGATACAGGATAGTTTGAAATTTCCAGCTCATCTTCTGTGTTCCAATCAATGTCATCCTCACCAGCAGAAATATTCTCATCCTACACACATGGACAGGGGCACACCAAAGAGATATGAAATAATAATTATAATACATAATCAACTATAACAACTATTTCTTTATGTTGGTCAATCAAACACAAAAAAACAGTTTAATTCAGAAATGAATGAGGATGTGAAATTCAAGTAAATAGAATAAGAAAGGAAGAGTTACCATATCTCAGTATGCTACAGTTTGGCCCAAATGCTGTTCCAAGAATACACAAAGTGAGTGCCAAAGAGAGGAAAAGTTCAATGTTAAATTTATTAATAAGAACATCAATTAGCTGTTATGAACTTTGAATACAAACCCTTTCACACATCTAAAACATACAACAGTCACACACTGTATCAAGGTTGAAGCAGACCCAATCTAATTTATTCAGAATCTACATGTAAGATCTCTCTCACTCTCAGACACAAACCCCTTTGGCATTAATGTCATTGAAAAGAAAAGTAAGAAATCATAAGCAATATTTGAATACATGAGTACTCAATAAATATTTGAATGAAAACTAAATAACACCAACCCCTGAACCACGAAAACATAAAATTGGATGGAAAGCTAAATGATACAATAGCTTAAATGGCCAAATGTCATGTATGAGGTAATACAAATTAAACTGCAGATCACTATGCCAGTATGCCTAAATAATTTAACTGAAAAATACAATTTAAGAGGAACAAAGAACAAGAATCAGGGCATCAACTGTGTCTCACTTGGTTCAGGGATCATTGGTTTTTCTACTAAGCATAATAGATTTCTCAAGTATAAGTTGCTTACAGATCACTGGTTGCTTCTAATAAGCATAATAGATTTCCCAAGTATGAGTTGCTTACAGTGCCTAAGAATCCACAATACATTACTCTGGAGGACAAAATTCTTTTTCATTGTCCCACATCTTATCAGAGAAGGGTAACGAATCCCAACATTACCAACTGCAAGATGCATTACCAAATTTACACATTTTTCATGATAAGTACCTTTTCCATTGAGCTGTTTGTTAAATAATTAAAAAAAAACTTATATAATACATTCAGGTATCGCCACTCATTGATGTATCCTACTTAAGAGAAACAAGGACAGATAAAGCAGGGATTATCTGCAAGCTCCAAAGTGCATTGTGCAGCAACGGCCATATCTAATATATTTCCACCGCAGGTAGGTTTTTCTTAGTGATTTTATGCCCCTTGCTCTTATCTAATGCTCATCTTCAATACCAATTGCGGAATCCCAATGAAACCCACATTAACAGTACAAACATGCAAACAATACATCACACAAATAGCATACTATCTTTTAAGCATAAACCCTAGCTTCAAAATATAAAACCCACCACAATGCAGATGCCTTAATAAAATAAAAGCACCTTCTATTCACACTAAATGCTAGGAATTATAATTCAATTCATGAGGATTGTAGGCTAAGGAAAAGTAAGAGATTTCTAGGTCTAACTACAGACCTATACCTTTGATTCCAGACAAGAGGGAATATCCTATCGATTGTAGTCGTGCCCTTCCAGTATCTGTCCCTTTCTCTTACGATCCTGCGCAAGCGAGAAAGAGGACTGAGACCTTCCCAGCACAAAAAAGATTCTAAAGCCCCTATTACCTACCAACCAACCAGAGCAAGTACCACACAAATGCAGATTCCAGAAAGCACAAAAACATCAATCCAGCACCAAAAACAACGAGCAAGACATTGAAAAATCCCTCTTTTCTTATCTCCGCCTGTTGATAACGCAACGAATCTCTAGTAATCTCCAAGCTATCTCCTTCAACAACGATAATGTACCTCCTCCACCCAACCACCTTCGTTTCAACGATTTCTTCACGAAAAAGAAAAACAATAAAAATCGCGAACCGGTAAAAAAAAAGTAGCTGATGAGGAGGAGGAAGGCGCAAGCTACATGAAGAAGATGGAATCTAGAGAGAGAAAGAGTCAGTGAGTGGTGTGCGCATAGAAACTGCCTGTGCAGGTGAGACTCAGAGATTCCATGAATGAAACAGAAGAGAAGAGAAGAGACTCATTTGGAATTGGTGCGGGAATCAGATTTTAATTTTAGGGAATATTGTAAAAAATAAAGTTAAAATAAATAAATATATAAATTAATTCATAGAACCAGACGCCGAGCTGTATATACTCGCTCGCCTCGGTTCCTTGAGATCAACGGTTAGCTGTTGTTGTCACCACATTATTTTAAAATGTTGAGAATCAAATTATTTAGAACCGTCTGATTTTACTGTGTGGGGCCCACTTGTGTGCTCTTGCGTTGGCCCCACGCTTAGTAATGGGACTGAGCGTTTTATAAAAAATGCAAGGGTGGAGCGAGTGTGATGTGTGTATACTCTTGAGAGTATGATAGTAGTTAAAATAATTTTGTTAGTGCTTCATTTTCATTTTCGTTTTCCAATGGGGCTGACCCAAGAGCACTGAGAAAATTGTTGTGCACAGGATGGCATATGTGTAATTAAATCTGGAAAATGATGGTTTTTTACTTTACACTAGTTTGGAAATTTCTAGAATTTGTGATATATAGCATTACTCAAATCATATTTGCCCTATGCAATCTTAACCATACACGTGTGAAAGTTACTCATCAATATTTTGGTTTAATGGTCAAAGCAGTGCTCAAAACATAGAAAATAGTAACTATTTAATCTCTTAATCAAGGTTGCGTTTGGAAACGTATATTTGATTTGAAATTCATTATTTGAAATGTTGTATTTCTAAAAAAATATAATGCTTGAGAAATTACAAAATTTCAAATAATAAGTTAAGAGTTGTCATTGGTATCTCATGTTCAAAACATATTTTGAATAATATTGGATTTGAGGCATATACAAATCCAAATTTCTCAAGTTCTCAAACATCTCATTTGCTTTAAATCCAGCAAACTAAGTGATGGTTCTCAAACACACTAATAAAATTTAAATGATCTCCAAACTTTGAACACCAATATAAATTAAAAATGAAATCAATACTATTAAATGTTTTTGTAGCTAAAAAAAATTGTTTCAAAATAAATATCATTCTACTATTTGAAGATAAAACGTCACCTCATTTTTCAACTATCATTTTTTATATTCACAAGTATAGTACTATCACTTGCACTTATGCTAGTAATAATTAATGAGTGCACATATTACAATGTAAAGTTTTTTTCTAACAATGCAATGTAAGGTTAATAAAGTCATTTTACACAACTTTTAATTTGTTCAGCAATACAATGTAAGGTTAATAATGACAAAATTTCGTGAGTATTCTGGAACATTCATGTAAACATCAAAATATAACTACTTCTAGCAAATATTTATTTTTTCTTTTAGATATTTTATTTTGTTTCAGGGTATCGAGACATGTTGATTGGTGTAAAACAACTTTATGTTTTAGGGTATCCAAACACGTTGTTTTATGGTATTAAAATACTATGTTACATTGTTAGTTCGCAAACTATTGATTTTTGTTTGAAATTGGTCAATCATACTATAAAATTCTTACCAATTATCATCGGAGCAATTGACTTAAGATGTTTGCTCCTCCAGAAGTCTCGGGTTCGAGTTTCGATTGGTACGCTTGCTTATAAAAAAAACTGTAAAATTCTTGGAAGATTTTCGCATATTATGACTTTTCCTTCATAATAAAACCCAACAAAGTCGAGTATGATCATCTATAAAAGTTATAAACAATTCTTCTTTGATGACGTGGTTACCTTTAAAGGGTACCCGCACAACATTTTGAAATGAATAATAATAAAAAGTTGATGCAATATATGGTTTTGAGATATAAGTATTACTAACATTTTTCAATAATATGACATCCACATTGAAAAGATAAAAAAAAATATATATTCTTAAATTAGCAGGGGAATAAATGTTTCATAAAAAAAAAGTAAGATCACCTAATCAACAATGTCAAACCATTATTTGGTCATGAATAGATGGAGTACTCAAAATAACAAAAATCATTGATTATCCAAACACTATCAATCATATTCCCCAAGCTCTAATCCTAAAAAACACAAAAATTGTATATACCCAAGAAGTTGCATGTCAAGTCTGTCTAAGATAAAAATTGACAAGTCAATGTAAATGTTGATACAAAAATTAACAATTATAAATTAATTCGATTATTTATTTAAAACAAAAACATATAGAATCAAGAAAAAAAATTATATTTGTACTTGTACTAATTTATTGGTAATTTAGTAAAAAAAAGGACAAAATTGAATTTTTATCTCAAATGGCGTGATAGTAATTTGTAAAAATACGAGGGTATTAAGGACATTTAAGATGACAAATGAAAGGTAAAAAAGTCATGTGACTTTCCCATCACTTGGGAAAGTTCATGGGAATCTAAAATCTCAACCCCCATGGGATTTTAAAATCCCATGAACTCGGGAAAGTTAGCACCCTTAGGAATCCTACTTTCCCACTCTCTTTCCCTTGACTTTTTCTCCAAACATAGTATTCTACTTTGACCAACAACTTGCCCTTGTCGCTATCACTTTCCCTTATCAAAATAATGGTTCCCAAACGATACCAATGAGAATCACAAAAAAAATAACGAAATAATTAGTCTTTGGATAATTTGTTGATTGATAAGAGATAACAAGTGTAGGAACATGGAGGACATATTTGAGTTTCATTTTCTCGTATAGTTTTACCAAATCTTTTTCAGATATTGGGGAGTAACTACCATATACAATTCTAATCTTTTTATTTTCACAACATGTGAAAATGATTTAAACAAGTTTGGGGAATTGGTTGTGTGATCATATGCTTCATAATCGACTATCCATGGTGCAGAAAATTTGAAACAAGATAGGACATTTATTTTGTTTCTTGCATATGCCACAAAACACTAGGAGTGTTAGACAACGAACCATATTTTAGTGACGTCAAAATTTGTTCCAACTTTTCTTTGATGTTAGGATTGTTTTGAGCTTCATCGACATTAACAAAAGTACGTTCAATTTTTCTACTGTTTTGCCTTTGAAATTTAGAGGTTTCACATTATTTTTTTTGAAAAATTCATGAGTGCTGCATGATTTGTTGCAAAATGGCACCAAACAAGCGCTTTTCATATTGTTTACACTTATATGTAGTTGTTTTGCTCGAACTAAGGCTTGTGGAAACAAGAGTTGGACCTTTCAATAGTAGCAATTGATCCTTTCTTGGCCAACATCACGTTCCTCATACTTTATTCTCTTCTAGCCTATAATAACACTTTGCCGAGGGAAAGCAATGACTTTCTATCAATAATTCTTTCCTCACTTCATTGAACTTCACATTGAGTTCAACAACAAATTTGGAGATGCGATTGCCCTCCATATTTTTCTTGTAGTGTTGACCATCTACAACAAACTTCCACTCATAATCATCAAAGAGATCAAGATCCTACTAGATTCTTCTTAGTATATTGAAATACTTGGTGACGATATCTGATTTTCTCAATTCCGTATTTCACCAAATTTGAAGAAACCAATTTTGTGTTGTAGGATAATTCATGTAATTAGCGCCAATATTTTCTTACATCGAGTTCATTGGCACATGTCATGAGCACAAAATTTGCCGATGATGTGAGGTAAAAGTGGAGAGCTATCCCCAGTGGACATGTAATTATCCAGAAGCAAATGCAAACCAAAAAATCTCAAATGTAAGTCCGTTCTTATAAAAACGACGTCGTCCGTGCTTTTGCCAAATATAATTATTTTTTCATTTTACTCGAGGTTTTGATATAAAGCAGGAGAGAAGATAGATTCGTGTTATTTAAAAGTCGCGGCTCGATCTCGTCGCTCCTTTCCGTCATTTCCTTCTTCGAAGCTCTCAATAGGTAAATCTAGCTGATCCTTCGCTCTTATTGTTTCTAATCCCTACTTTTGAATTTTTAATTTTCTAAGTAGTTGTCATTTGATCTTTCTAGGCAGATCCACAAATCTGAAATCCCTTCGTACTTGTGATGATTTGTGATTTTTTGCCGTAACTTTCTCTGTATTTTATTGATTGAACTCAGTTTCAGATGTTTGTTCCTTAGATCTGATAATTGATGATTAAATCATGTGCTACATGTTAATTATTTAGGGAATCTTTATGCTGATCTCGAATGGATCGGTTGAATTTGTTGGACACACAATTGAGCACAGATTGAGGTTTTTAGACAATTTTTCTTGATCGAAATACGATTTTATGATTTGTCCTCCAGTTTCATCCATTGATCATGCCTTTACACAATTCCCTACACTCTTGATTCATTGATCATGAGTTTCATTATTTTATATACTTAAAATGGAACAAAATTTTAGTACAATCTATGAATATAACGGATCATAATCTTTTGGATCTATTTGAAGACTATGTTTTGGTTTTTGACTCTTGTCATTTACATTGTTTTTTCTTCCCTCATAGTTCAGTAGAACGGAATAGCCATGGGGTTGAGCTTCACAAAGCTATTCAGCAGGCTTTTTGCCAAGAAGGAGATGCGAATTCTGATGGTTGGTCTCGACGCTGCTGGTAAGACCACTATTTTGTACAAGCTCAAGCTTGGAGAGATCGTCACAACTATTCCTACCATTGGTGAGGCCCAATTTCTTGTGCTTTTTCATTTATAGTCTATAGCTCTAAATCATTATATGTCATTACTTTGTAATTTAGTTTATTCTTGTGTTGGTCAAACTATTATTTATCAATGTCCTTTATGGTTTTGTTTTCTCATTTTGATTTATTGAAGTTGTTATTACTAAATTAATAACATGCAAAGTTGTCATTAGATATACCTGTTTTATTTCTAAATGATTGATTCTTGGATCTATATTTCAAATGGACAAACAGATTGAAGATAATATTAGGAATAGTACTAGTGCAGGATGGGTGAAGTGGAGGAAGGTTTTAGGGTTTTCTGTGATAAAAGAATCTCCCTATAGCTTAAGTAATTTTTTTGTAAGTTAGCTATAAAAACTATGCTGTATACCACCAATGTTGGGCTTCACAGAGACCCTGCAGTCATAATCGCAATGGTGAAAATGCTTTGGTAGATTTGTGGTAACAATATAAAGGATAAGATTTGGTATGAAGCTATACGATCTATAGTGGGTTTAGTATTACTGAAGATAATATGAGAAAAAAATACCTGAGGTGGTTTGGACTTTGGACATTTGTTACGTTGAGAGGTTAATACTTAATAGGTTACTGATCCCACAAGGGAAAGTTAGAGAATTTATGAGAAACTAAAATGAGTAGAGTAAATCTAAGTTAACATGTACTGATATAATAAGAAAAAGGCATGATAACAAGATAGGAGTAGAATACAAATAGTTTGATCTGAACAACAAAAGCAGGTGCCTTATGTAAAGAGAATTTTGTCACAAGGTTTACAGATCAGAAAGTAAATGGGAATCATCTCATTGGAGTGGCATTAGTGTTAGCTCAAGTTTTCTATTTTTTATGATATTAAGTTTCTGCTGATGAACTATCTTAGTGTTTTCTTTTGTTCTTTTGTGCGTAACTGTTATCAAAGTTGTTATTCTATACCACACATTAAGATTAAATGATGACTTTTTTTTTGTCTTGTTGCTTCCTAATTGTTGGGCTTTTCCATATCATATCTAACTATTCTAGAAACTGTTATTTACAGGATTTAATGTTGAGACAGTTGAATATAAGAACATTAGCTTCACTGTTTGGGATGTTGGTGGTCAGGACAAGGTATATATAGCTATTCACTTGTACTCCTGCGTTCTTGAAATAAGTCACTGCCGGTATCTGCATATTGGTTTAGTTCATTTTTTAATTTCATAATTTCCACTAATCAAATCGTTCTATATTCATAATTTGAAATTATGGAGTAATTATGGTTTTTTGGCTTGATAATATTTTGAATTATTTATATGAAACAGAAAGCACTCTAAATTTATGAATATTCATTATGGAATATACATCTGCGTTTTTTAGTTCTTAGTTTGAGAAGGAAAAACCATAGGGAGCTACTTTCTAAAACTATATATAGCTTTTAATTTGCAACACGTCATTTTTAGCTTTTATGCATCTTAAATAATTGGATCATTGATCAAGTAACTTATTAAATGGTTTTTGAAGATGATGCATTGAAATGTACAATACCCTAGTTTGTGTTCATTGTAATGGGCATACTGCCTGACCTTTTGTCTCCCACTTCATTGATTATAGGGATTGTATGATTCATTTCAGGTTCGGTCTGTGGTTAACTGACCACAACTTTACTGTTCTCTTTTTGGTGTATGATGCCCATCATAGGTTTCTGTTACTATGTGATGACTGACTAGGTTAGTTTTGTTCATATATAGATCCGTCCATTGTGGAGGCACTATTTCCAGAACACACAAGGTCTTATCTTTGTGGTGGATAGCAATGATCGTGATCGTGTTGTCGAGGCGAGAGATGAGTTGCATAGAATGTTGAATGAGGTATTTGCTTAATTTAATAACTATTTCATTTTGACTCAGTCGACTTTTATGATTTATCTACCAAAATGTTCTGGTATAATCTAAAGTCAATTATATTTTATTATGGCATGTGGTTGGGGAGATTAAATGAATTATATACTGTTAATATGTTATAACTTGCGGGATGTGCTAATATAATTTGTGCTACTAATTATATATGGTTTTTAGTAGCAGTTGCAATCTTTTTTATTCTTTTTTTTTCTACTTTTGGCTTTTGTCATTATTCAGTCTCGTATAGGTTGAGTAGGACCAATTATTGAGGGCTTCAGTTAATGTTTTGCTGGTATGAGATTGTAAGTTAATTTGAACTTGATTGCAGGATGAACTAAGAGATGCTGTGTTGCTTGTATTTGCCAACAAACAAGATCTACCTAATGCAATGAATGCTGCGGAGATAACTGACAAGCTTGGTCTTCATTCTCTCCGCCAACGCCACTGGTAATTTTATGTTTTTGATTTTGTACCTGTTGTTTTTTTTTTTATACACTGGGTGGCGGAAAACCCAGTTGCGACGGCCCAAGAGAGGGTGTTATGAACCCTGCAGATGTTTTGTACCTGTTGTTATCCTTCACCTTTTGCAATTTTTGGATAACTGCCTGAACCCTCACATAAAATGTGAGTCGTGAGAACAGAGTTTGTATTTTGTGTTTTGTTTCCACATTTTTTCTCGTCTTTAACTTGTGTTGGGCAATGAATCACACAGGAGGCTCAGTTAGTTTTATTAAGTGAGCAGAAGAATTGTTCATGAAGTTGAATTTAGGTCTGCACAAGACAGCCTATTAATAAGAGTTTTGGATTCATGCTTAATATGATGTTATGGTTGATTCAGGTACATCCAGAGTACTTGTGCAACATCTGGAGAGGGTCTGTATGAGGGACTGGATTGGCTTTCCAACAACATTGCTAGCAAGGCAAGTATATGAAAGATAAAGTTCTCATTTGAAATTACATTACCATGAGATGGTTTCTGCTTCTAATTTACTGCCCATAGCATTTTTAAAGTTTGAAGTGAAAAATTGGTTAAAATTTAGAAATAATTGACAATTAGGTTCTATTTCTTGGTCCATTACAAGGACAAGCCTGAAGCCATTAGCCATGTCCAAGTCACTTAACGTGACTAGGGTGGGATTTGAATTGGATGCTCAGTCCTTGGACAACACTATGAGATCTTAACTGATTCATGGTATTCATTCTGGTTTGATACCTCTAATTAGCTATTTTGTGATAAAGCTCTCTTTTCTTTTCAGGCATGAGGCATTTGGATTTTTGGTTCAGTTTCTAGTGTGTCTGAGGGGGGCAGAGTACCCTGTGTTCGAGTAAATGTTTTAATAGCAACGGTTGTCTAGATTCACTTAAATATGCTGCTATCATGTATAATTGCTGCTTTAGCTAATACTTTTAGCTGTAAACGTGACTGTTATTACATTACAATCGTATTCAGAATGGTGCTGGTTTTTGTTTTTGCAACATTTAAGCAAGTCTTTGTTCCCTATTTTCTATTGGTTTTTGGTAATTGACTTTGGTTAGGGGTTTGCACAAAAAAAAAAAAAAAAAAAAAAAAAACATTACACCTGGCTTTACCTCATTGGTTTTGTTAGGCCAATGCAAACGACTAGTAGTTCCACTACCCAAGTACTTACTGAATGAAACGACAGAAACTAGTGAGTCACAAACTGGGGCCCGGAAAGCCAATTGGCAGTTGCAAGGACACGTGTCAAAATATAAGTAGCTTCCTCTATCGTTTTCAAAAAATAAAATAAAAAAAGTAGCTCCCTCTATCTGGCTTTTCTCCACGAGCGACCAGACTTGCTCATTCCTTCAAGAATCACAGAGCAATTCGATTCAGAGAAGAAGAAGAAAACACCATGAGAAAACCCAAACAGAAGAAACAGAGTCTCATCGCCAAGAACCTGCACAGCACACCACCAACACCTCCATGGACTCTTCTTCCTCTTCTCTACCTCGTGGTCGCTTCAATGGCTTCTGTCGCAACCGGGGCGCCTCCAAGAATGAACAGCCCTCCGCCGCAGCCGCCGAATATCTCAGCCATGTTCGTATTGGGCGACTCCTCCGTAGACTGCGGCGACAACACTCTCTTCTACTCCATCCTCCACAACGACCTCTCTCTCCGCCCCTGCAACGGCTCCGACTCCACCCTCCTCCCTCGCCTTCTCGGTACCTCTCTGTTTCTCAATTTCCGATTTCAAGAATTAGGTCAGTGATTTTCTTTCTAATTTTGTGGTTAATTTCGCAGCGGAGAAGATGCAATTGCCGATCGCTCCGCCATTCTACAACCAGAACGGCTCGATCGAAGGTGTGATGAGCGGGCTCAACTACGGCTCGGCGCAAGCAACGATCCTGAACCCTAGCAACAAGCACAGCCACCAGTCCCTGAACCAGCAGCTCCGCCAGGTATCGGAAACTTCCCAGCTCCTCCAGCTTCAGCTCGGCGAGGAACGCACCAACAACTTGTTCGAATCCTCCATCTTCTACCTCTCCTTCGGCAAAGACGACTACATCGATCTCTTCCTCCGAAACACCTCCGGCGTGTTGCAGAAGTACAGCGGCCTCGAATTCGCTCACATCTTGGTGAACCAGATGAGCCACGCCATCAAAGCCCTCTACGACATGAAGGTGGGGAAGATTGTGGTGGTTGGGATCGTGCCTCTCGGCTGCACGCCCCGGATTGTGTTTCAGTGGCACAAATCCGCTGCCCGGCACGGCCGTGCCAGCGGCTGCGTGGAGGAGATCAACCGCCTGGTTGTGCAGTACAATGTTGTGATGGAAGGCCACATTGTGAACCTCATGACCGAGCTTCCCGGCGCTCAGATCATTTTCTGTGATGTGTATCAGGGCATCATGGAGATTCTAGCCAAATCAAAAACCTATGGTACATTTTTTTAAATTTTTTTTTTTTTTATGAATTTGGAAGATTCACTGTTTCTTGTTCACCAACTGAGCATTTGATGTGCAGGTTTTGAGGATGTGAGCAATGCTTGCTGTGGATTGGGGAGATATGGTGCAATGATTGGGTGTCTCTCTGTAGAGATGGCTTGTGACCAATCTTCAAGTTACTTATGGTGGGATCTGTACAACCCCACACAAGCAGTCAACTCCTTGTTGGCTGATTCAGCATGGTCTGGCCACTCCTTGGATCCCATTTGCAGACCAATTTCAGTCCAGAAACTAGCTTCCACTCCACCTCCACATTTTGCCTGACTCACAGTATGGTCCATGTTCTTTTTTCAATTCAATTTTCTGAGAAGACTCATCATGTACATTCAATACCCAGATTTAATTTCAGCTTGAACATGTCAATCTCTAAACAACTGTGTTTAGGCTTTATAGTTTTGATGCTAATGGTTTCCAAGTTTTGTTTTGGCTTCCACTTGACCATTTCACTGTTGCAAAATATAATACTATTTGGTTTGTGAAGGAGAAAGAATGTGTATTTTATTGTGCCCAGAAACCAAAAAGACAAAACTGAATATACAATTTAGGAGTCACCAAGCACAAAGCTCTCTGTCTCAGCCTCCACTTTTGTACTGAGCTGAAACCCTAAAGGAATACCAAAAAACCACCATTACTGCAAATGGCTTCTCTAGCTCATCCTCTGCATACCATCTTCTCTGTTTCTCAACCGACCAAAGCATCGTTTCTCGTTTCAAGATCAAGACCTCGCTCTGTCTCCGTCGCCGCCTCTGCATCCACCAATCCGCCGCTCTCCGGCCGGAAGCTCCGGGTCGCGGTCATAGGGGGAGGACCGGCCGGATCCTCTGCGGCGGAGGCGCTTGCCTCGGGCGGCGTCGAGACCTTCCTCTTCGAGCGAAACCCGGCGAACGCCAAGCCCTGCGGCGGCGCGATTCCTCTGTGCATGCTGGAGGAGTTCTCGATCCCCCACCATCTCATCGACCGGCGCGTCACGCGTATGCGAATCATCTCTCCGTCCAATCTCGTTGTCGATTTCGGGAAGACCCTCGGGTCTCACGAGTTCATCGCTATGCTCCGCCGCGAGGTGCTCGACTCGTTCCTCCGCTCCCGCGCCGAGTCCAGCGGCGCGTGCGTCATTCCCGCCCTCGTCACGAACCTAGAGATCCCGTCCTCCCCGAGCTCGCCGTACGTCGTGCACTACACGCGAGACAACTCGCGGCAGACGCTGGCCGTCGACGCGGTGGTCGGAGCCGACGGCGCCAACGGGAAGGTCGCCAAGGCCATCAAAGCCGGCGACTACACCTGCGCCATCGCTTTCCAGGAGAGAATCAAACTGCCGGACGAGAAAATGGAGTACTACCAAGATCTCGCCGAGATGTACGTCGGGAACGACGTGTCCCCCGATTTCTACGCGTGGGTGTTCCCGAAATGCGACCACGTGGCGGTGGGGACCGGCACGGTGTGCTCGAAGCAGAACATCAAAATGTACCAGCGCGGAATCCGGGATCGAGTGAAACCAAAGATCAGCGGCGGGAAGGGGATCAAGGGGGGGGCCCACCCCATCCCGGAGCACCCGAGGCCGCGGCGCGTGAGGGGGCGCGTGGCACTTGTCGGGGACGCGGCAGGGTACGTGACGAAATGCTCCGGGGAGGGGATCTACTTCGCGGCGAAGTCGGGGAGGATGTGCGGCGAGGCGATCGTGGAGGCCTCCGAGGGCGGGGATGGGATGATCAACGAAGGTGATCTTCGGAGAGAGTATCTGAAGAAATGGGACGACAAGTATGTGACGACGTTCAGGTTCTTGGACTTGTTGCAGAAGGTGTTTTTCGGAAGCAATGCGGGGAGGGAGGCGCTGGTGGAGCTGTGCGGGGACGAGTATGTGCAGCGCATGACATTTGATAGCTACTTGTACAAGAGGATAGCTAAGGGGGATAGAGTGGAGGATGTGAAGATGTTGTTGAACACTATTGGGAGCTTGATGAAGTGCAATATTATGGCTAGGGGAGATAGTGGAAAAATCATGGAGGGTGTGGGAGTTTAGAAATTGAGCTCACTCAAGCTATAAGTGATGATCACTTCTATATCCATGGATTTGACAGACTTGTTCAATTGATTGTCAGTTGTATACAAATCTTCTAAGCTACTTTTTTTCTAGTGCTCCTGCAATATTGTTTTTAATGTTCAATGTTTGACCTTTTGGTTTTGGTTTTGCAAGTGTTTATGCTTTAAATAATAGTGTTTTTGAAGCTCAATCGTGATTATTGGCTGAGACTCTTAGGTAAGACATAAAGAAATTGGATCCGGATGAAGCGTTTCACGTTTTCAAATTCATTAGGCATAAATGTATTGACTTTGACGATTTTTTCTCTTTAAGTAATAAATTTGAGAATGTTTGAATTGGTTTCAAATAATAGATTCAAATTATTTGGAGACTACAAGCATATTTTGAAGAGAGCATTCAAACTTGATGACCGTGACTAATTTAGAACACATTCGGTTGAATTTGGTTGAGACTAAGTAAAGACACACTTGAATTGAATATGAACGGAAACTTTGTTCACAAATTTATTTGGACGTGTATGAATTTTAATTCGTAGCGTGTCAAGTTTTAAAACTTGCTTGTGTTTCAACTATTAAATTTGTGAATAAGTTTTTTTCTCTATTTTAAAATATTAGTTAATTATTTGGATATAAATGATAATAATAGGGTCAAATGAACTTTTATTAAACATAATATTTTTTTATCAATTGAGTCACACAATAAAAGTAACCCTTCTCTTTAAACCCAAATATTTGACTCGAACCATCTGTTTAATCAACCATTTTTATTTTTTATTTTTATTTTTTTAGCGTAGAAACCCCAAAAATAAGAATTACAATTAATTATTTCAATTAGATTTTTCAAAATAATTCATCCAAACCCTCTCAAGTGTTTAATTAAAAATAATAGTAATAATTTATTTTCATTATTAGACCTGATTATTATTGGAACGCGCACCACCATAGCTTCCTCCTACAACTATTTCTTCTTCGAAAACTCAAACCCAAAATCCGAGTCCACATCCATGGAGGGTCTGCATCTTCAAATCCAATCCATCATCGCCTGCAAAACCCAGCCCCGATGATCCGATCCTCCACTCGCAATCAAAACTACACGCCACTGTGAGAGCAGACCACACTCCTCCTCCATCCCCGATGCTCAGATTCCATCAATGGACTTCCAAAACCTGCAATCCAGATCTTCCTCTCCCTACTTCCCTCCGCATCGCACCCAGCTCCATCCTCGCATGCACTCCTTCTCCTCCTCTCCGCACCCCACCAAGCAATCGTCGTCTTCTCTCCAGTCTCAGACCAAATGCCTAGTCCTCTTCGCCTCCCTCTTCACCCTCATCTTCCTCTTCTACCTCATTTCCACCGCCCACCGAATCCACAGCTCCTCCAAATTCTCCGCCCCTAACTCCAAATTCTACGCCGTCGTCATCAGCTCCGGCGACTCCGGATCCCGCGTCCGCGTCTTCGAGTTCCTCAACGAGGGCCAGATGCCGTTTCTTGCTTTTGACGGGACCGGCGCCAGCTCCATGGTTGTACGACCTGGTTTGGCGGGGTTTGCGGCGGACCCCAAGGGAGCGGGGAGGTCGGTGGCGGAGCTGCTTCAGTTTGCGAAGCTGCGGGTGCCTAAGAAGGAGTGGAAGAACACCAAGGTGCAGATGTTGGCCGGTGGGGAGCTGGAGGGTTTGGAGCGGCGAGTCCGGGAGAAGATTCTGGAATCTTGTAGAAAGGTTCTCAGAGCATCCAAGTTCGTTTTCAAGGATGACTGGGCGCGTTTGATCAAAGGTGAAGTGCCGTTTCACTGCTTTGAATCGTTGTTTATGATTTAGTTTCAATTGTATGATTTAGTTCAATTACCTGATCTCTGCAATTTGCTAATAGGTGTGTAAAATTAGAATTAGTGAATTTTTGTTTCTGATCGCAGTGCAGATTTGTATATCATAATGCTGAAGCTAGGAACTCCTAGACATTGATTATCTTTTTGGAAATTATTATGACCATGAGTGCTACTCTTAGTTTGTTGAACTTTGACTATCCAAAACAAATAATATCAGTCCTGCAAGAGGGCCATATCTGCATTTGTCCTTGTCGTGGCTGTATCTTCAATATAGGTTACTCTGTTCATTCATGATCAAGTACATGATGCGTAAACCACTCTCTACTGCCTATTAGAATGGTAATACAATGTCACCACTCATTAGCCAGTGCTGGGTGTAGGAATCAAGTTAATATGTTTTTCATGCCTGATAAATGTATTCTTTTTAGGTCAGTAAATTTGTGGAGGGCATCATTGGGGCTGGGAATCTGGGGTTATATGATCATTATAGATTGTGCTGCTTGTGATACATGTGCTACTGAGAATGATAAAGTTGATCCTGTTGCAAGCATTGACAGGGTACGACCCTTTGAGTTTTGTTGAATGGTTTCGGGAGAACAAGATTGATGGGTGAGTTGGGTGGAATGAAAATGATGGTTATGGAGGAACTCAATAAGCATTACGAGTGTGGTGTTGACAATATTGATGATGCACCAGCACATTATGATATGGGAGATAGTAACTGCAGTGATAACGACTTTGAGCTGTGAGATGCAAACATTCGTGATGTCTAGGAGAGAGTTTTTGTTGATCTTGATGCAGTAAGGGTTGGAGCTACGATATACTAACCTTTTAAAGCAACCAAAATCTAGAAGTTAGCCTTTTGCCTAAATGTGTGGCCAGTTTTGGGGTTCATATCAAATTACATATGGTTTTCCTGTTTTTGACTTTGTCCAAAAGCTTGTATGTTCTTTTGTTTTCAGTTATGTTTTCCCCTTAAAGGCCCGCAGTTTTGTAAAACTCCATAGATGTGTCTTAATTTCTTCACTTGTTGCTTGATGTTTTTAGTCAGTATCAAAATGGTTGTTATTTTATGCAAGGTCAAGTTGCATTTGCTTGTACCAATTCTCTTATAGAAGCTCACCGCATGATGTGTAATTGTGTACCAAAGTGATGTATGTAAGATGATATTCAGGTGAAGAACAAGGTGTTTATGCTTGGGTGGCTGTAAACTATGTTCTTGGAAGCTTGGGAGGTGAACCTCAGGATACCACTGGGATAGTTGAACTTGGTGGGACATCTTTGCAGGTCTTCTTTCATTCACTAGTTTATTTGGACATAATAAAAAGCATGTGTATGCTCATTGATTATAAGCTTCAGTGCAGTTCTTATTTCCTATTGATATTTGATGCATCTTCTCCTGTTAACATACTGTCTATCTATGTTGTAGCTAGACAATTATTGCAGGCATATCCATACTCACATTTATATTAGTTAATATGTTTTACATTGTCGTTTGTTTCTGACTCTTATTTGAGCTCCTCAGCTCTCTTTTATGTTCAATAGTTACTGACATTTTGAAATTGTACTGAAACTGAGAGAAGCTCTATATGCTCATTCTACCTCCCTTATTTCTCTAAACTCCTCACTTCCGATTCTATGCAAACTAAACTCCTCACTTCCCTTTCTATGCAAAAATCTTTATGCTCTATTCTCACAGATGATATTTCTTTATCAGATTGAGTGGTTGGACACATTCCTCATATTTATTTCTTCTTTATTCAGAGCAATTTATCTTTGATCTGTTTTATGTACATAATGAAAATGAGAACACCTGGAGGAGGTCTGTAATGCTATACAGTTGTTTCTTGGTGTCTGGTTTGCTGCTCTCACTTTTCCTGTCTAGACTTAATCAAGTAATAAATTCTACGATCATGTTTTGAAACAAGTAGCTTATGTTCTGCAGGTTACATTTGCTCCAAAAGAAGCAACTCAGGTGCATTCTTCACGAATTATCAGCTTGGCCGGAGTTACTTACCATCTTTATGCACAAAGTTTGTCAGAATATGGTCAGGTATGTCCCATAGATATATGTTGTAAGTTCATTTTTATGGTTTCTTGTGTACATATTGGACTTAGAATCTGTTTCACGAATGATATTTAACATTCTTGGTACATGTAGAGTAGCTCTTAAACTGGATTGTAACAAGTTAACTATTTCTTGCTCATATGAATATTGGCGTAAGATTAGTATTTTATCCCCTAATATGGTTGTATGTAGATTAGTTGTGTTCACACAGCACATTTCACCTATGTCCAACTGCTGCTCTATCGTTGGATTTGCCGATTTTCGCTGAGGAGGGAATGTGTTGACAAAAATAAATAGTAAATGATAATATGTTAAAAATTATTGCACAAAGTTTTGAACATTCTCTTTTACAGGATGCAGCTTGGAACTTCATGCACGAGTTGCACAATTCTAACGATTCAACATCTTGTAAGTTTCTACTTGATTATATCTTTATATGACACCGTGGAAAGATCTTAGGATATTTCTAGAGAGCCCCGACAAGTTTCTAGACACATGGTTTCGTGGTTTTTTAGTGTTTGTAGGATACTTTATTCCTTTATTATTTGAAGATACATTTTTTTGTACTCTACAACACATCATATATGTTATTCTAAACAATACATGATTAACATCACTTTGATTGTTAGTCAACAAATTCTATTTTGTGGAGCATAACTTTGTTTCATAGTTCATTAGTTTGTAATTGTGCAACAAACAAGTAGAGTTCTCAAAGAGCATGTAACCAAAGCATGAAGTCAGTAAATTGCTTTAGCATTACTTCATGTTGCTTGTGCAATGGGCATCCTTGCCTCAATCTCCAGGTGCTGATTGATTTGTTTAGGGTGATATGGTGAGAATTGATAATTGGACTACTTGATTTACTTAGAACATAAACATGATGAATATTGGATATAGAACTGATCTTATGTGGCTGTGGCATAGTGTTCAAATGGATTGCATTCATGCGATTTGATCAAAACTTTGATGTCATGCATATCAATGTTTTATTTCAGATTTGACCGATGTAACTGAACCATTGTTGATTGTCTTAAAGACCATTTGATTGATTATACAGTTTCAAGTTCTAGTAAGGGACTTATTAGTAACCCTTGCATTCCTAGGGGATACGAGCCGGCC
>JAYMTF010000679.1:0-31781 GCA_036897485.1 Pelargonium nanum | reverse complement strand
GAGTTGTTACCCAGTTCGCCCAGCCCACTAGCACCGCTCGCCGAACCAGATCCCATCGGTCTCGGCTTTCCCGTGACCTGGTCTTATCACGGAAGCCACCTCGAACTCTCCCCGGACTGAATTCTGCCATAGCCGCAGGCTCACCTTCCGCTGCTTACGCCTTAATCACCACTTGCCGAACAAAAACTGCCACAAACCAAAGCAATCACCGTCGCCCTAGATACCCTGAAGGTATACCTCTCATACGAGAGACATGCCGCTCTGATTCGAAAGCCCTACCACCGCCCAAGGAGCTGCGGCAGCCGCCGCTGCTCTTACACAGACAATATTTTAATTGCACATTGAATTTATGAAAATATTTAAAATAAAAAACAATAGTAAATTTTGCCTTGATATGAGCATCATGAATTAGGCAGGCAGCTATAATTGAGTCAATAAATATATACATAGCACGTGATCTGCATGCATGTTTTCATACAATTTTGTACCTCTTACCAAAAATGGAGGAGCAGTCATTTGCCAACCTAACCATCAATGATCAAAGATTCAAACCATACCTTTGCTAGGTCACTTCGATTACTAAAAATAGATGCTTGGTCAATAAATGTTGACTCGACCGGTGAAGCAGGACAAATGTGATAATTCGAGTTTTGGATAACAAAAATATCATATTCAGATCAGAAAATACTTTACTTATGAACTTGATTCAAAAGATAAGTAGATTACGAGATTTGGGATGAGTTTTTTTTTTTTTATGCAAGAAGCGTAGACTTGTACAAGATTCGAATAATAAATTAGTTGGTATCATTCTATGTGATTTGGGTGTTCATGAATTTCGGTCTGCTGGCTTTACAGTAGGGTGTGTTATTAATAATTGAAGTGGACCTAATTTACAAAAAAAATGGAAACGAAGATTGGACCGACTAACGTCGGTTATTTGGCTAGATCAAACAAAAAATATCGGACCATGCTGGGATATCTGCCAAAATTGTGGAACTGAAATGAATTTTGTGATAAACAATTGATGAATTCTGATACATAGCATTAAAAAGAATTAGTTGACTAACTTATAGTATTCGTCCCGACTGACTTCTAGATTGAAAAACTTACATGGATCAACACATGCGTCATGCCCCAAAAACCGAATTTTGACTGAAATTAGACTTGTCAGCTCTAACCACAATATAGTTCAGATCAAGTTCAAATTTTACCTACAAAAACATGAGTATGTGTGACCGACTCACAATTTATAAAGCAACATCCCATCTAAACCTGACCAAAAAATTGTTTGGATCCATTTATGTTATCTAAAACCCACGAAATCCTGGGTCAGTTTCGAGAGTCCGTGGGTCTGATCCAAATTAGCTATAAAAACACATTTTTTTTTATAAAAAAATAAAAATAAATTACCATGTTGATGACACGATGGCGCGAAATGCGAAAATGAAGTGAGACCAAATAGCGCGCTAATTTCAAACGCTGTGGACCCGCCAATCAGAAACATTCTCCTTCCCGCCATCATAATTTCAAAATCAAATCTCGACCGTCCACGTGTCCTATAGCCCAACCCGTATATAAAAACCCGGAAACACTATCGTCACTGAAAACACTTCGCGAAAACAACTCTCAGCTCTGTGTTGTTGTTGTTGCTGTTGCGGTTTCGTCTCTCTCTCAGTCTCAGCGCCATGGCATCAGATTCGTCGAAGATCGGTAGTGGGAATCGATTGATCAATCCGTGGGTTCTTCACTTTCAGAAAATGGGTCTCGAGCTCAAATGTCCTCTCTGGTTCGAATCAGTCTCTTTCTTTAATTTTTCGTTGATTTTTTTTGAAAATGTTTAGAAAATTTCGCTTTACATGTGGATTTAGTGGTGAATTAAGCTGATTCTAGTGTTGGGTTTTTGTGGGTTTTCGACGAATTGATGTGTTTATTAGGATTTAGATTTGTTGTCTCAAGCTCAAATGTCCTCTCTGGGTTTTCGACGAATTGATGTGTTTATTATCATTTAAATTTTTACTTTTTTTTTTTCTTGAGCTCACATGTCCTCTCTGGTTGGAATTAGTTTTTTTTCTCTGATTTTCCGATGGATTTTAGAATTTTCCATTACTTTTTTACTTTTGTTGAACGGGAAAATATGAATCCATGTGTGTGTTATGGATGAATTCAGCTGAATTTGTAGTTGGTTTTTGATGAATGACTGTGTTTATGGGTAGATTTGTTTTTTTTCTTCTAAATTGTCTCAAGCTAAAATGTTTGTTCTCTGTTTGATTTTGGAAAGTTTTGATTTTGGAATTTATGTTCTTTCGTTGAACAGAAACATATGAATCAATGTGGGTGTAATGGTTGAATTATGCTTAATTGAGAGTAGGGTTGTTGATGAATATCTCTGTTTATGGTTCTGATTTGTTTTTGTTTTTAACTTTTTGTATCAAGCTGAAATGTCCTCTGATTGGAATTGATATGAGTGTAATGGTTAAATTGTGCTGAACTCTGTGGGTTTTTGATGATGTGTTATGGTTTAGATTTGTGTGAATGAATTTGATGTGAATTTACAGATTGTGTTTGTTTTTGCAGCTTGAACATGTTCAATCAGCCAATTTTGTTTCCATGTAACCACATTTTCTGCAGGTTAGTTTCAAATTAGACTGTGATTTTTGTGATGTATTATATGATAATATTGTGCCTATTCTGACTTGGGTTTTCAATTTCCTGAACAGGTCTTGTGTGCCCAAATCAACAGAACTTAGATTTGAGTGTTCTGTTTGTAATGAACACTATGTTGAACAAGGTATTTATTATGCTTGCTTTACATATAAATGTTATGTATTTATCCGTTATAGTTTATTTGTTTTGTGGAACTGAAAGTTTTGTTGCAAAATTAGGTCTCCTTAGACACTGACACTTTCATAATGTATCAGGGATATGTTATTAGATGCTGATATCATGCTTAGAATTTAGGATTTGTTGTGTCCTTGCACTCAATTTGTACCTGTTTTTTGTTGATAGATTTCTAGTTTGTTTTGCATTCTAAATGTCCATTTTGCTTTGTGTGTTGTAGATTTGAGGCCTGCGCCTTTCATAGAAAATATGGTAAAGATCTATCGAAGCTTGGATGCTTCCTTTTCGAACATGATTCAACCTGTTACTTCTGGTATGATCGGTAACTCTTATGCATTTGATATCCACTCTGTCTACTGTAGTGTAATATGATTGTTAAACGATTGTTTCTTTAAATGATGGGTCATTGTAACTATTAATGCAGATGCTGCAAAGGTTTTGGAGCAATTCCCAATTCCTGTTAAAACTGATAGTGGAGTTAATATGAGCAAGGAACAGGTTCAAATTGCGCAAGAGGGTAATTCAAGCAATGGGCACTCCAAGGTTTCGCTGATAGGAAACAAGCGAGTTCATGTTGGTTCTAATCATTCTTTTGAAGATGTGGTAGGCAAAAATGTAAAAACTGATATGACCAATGCACCAAGAAATGGTAATGGTGTTCCTGTTGGACTAATAACTCCGACAACAGTAGTCAATCAGGTGGTGGCTCATACTTCACCGGGATGCCCTCCATCCGATGACAGCAGTTATCAAAGCAGCGAGCATGTAAGAATTCAAGACTTTATTAATTTGTTTTGTTTAGAATAAAACTTCATTTGATCATGCTCTTAGATGCCTTTTGGATGGCATATCTTTTGTGCACCACTGCTGGTTACGATGAACAGGGTGAGTCTTGACACAATGGTAATGTTGTTTTGTGATTTTGGATCATGGGTTTGAGGTAGTGAAATAGTCTCTTTGAAAGGCAAGAGGATAATGATCCTCTTGAGACCTCCACAATGGTGGTGGTCTTGTCCATTGAGCAACCCTTTTTTCCCATTGGTTTTAGGCAAATGATCGCTATTGCATATTTTAAGCATTGTTTGGCAACACTTCTCAAAAGCAAAAGTCACTAACACAAACAATAATGTATTAGTAGTATACAACCACATCATCAAATTGCAAGTGCTTTCATGAGGTTTTTTGTTTGTTTCAAACCTACTTCTAAGTGACTTTTATAATGATTATAAAGTCATCAAGAAGTAAGAAATATTAATTTTGAGCATGTTTGGTATCACTATTTAAAAACTAGAACTTGCTTTAAAGCAACTTCTAGAAGTTAGATGTGTTAACAAAATTTAATTAAAACAAGAAAAATCTTTGTGTTGCCAATAGTTCAAACCTATTGCTTATGAGAAGTGTTACCGTCATTCACATTTTTTTATAAATTAATTTAGGTGAAAATTTTAAGTTTTGTTATTATGATTGAACCTATGTTCTTATGCTATATTAATCACATTTAAGTTTAACCATTTTGCTACTTTGTCTTGTTTTTGTTATAACATTAATAATATTAGTAACACTTCTACAATTCATATATTTTTTGATAGAAATGTTCTTTAATTCATTTTATTAAAATAGTTTATTTATTTTTTATTTCAAACACAACCTTTTCTTGTTTTGAAAATCATATTTAACTTTTAGAAGTTGCTTTGAGTCAACTTCCTAGTTATTGAATAGTGTTACCAAGCATGCTCAAAGTAAATATATCTTACTTATGTTTGACTCTGTAATCATTACAAAAGTCGTTTAGAAGTAGGTTTGAAGCAAACATAAAACCTCATGTTGGCACCCGTGATTTGATGATGTGGTAATATATTATTGGCTACGGTAGTGACTTTTGCTTATGGAAAGTGTTATTGAACAAGGCAAACAAAATAGCAAAGGAAGAAAAAAGGGGCTCAATATTACTTATGTGTGTGCAGTTCTTCACATACTTTGAACATTATAGGTAAGATGTCCCTCTTTATTCATGTTATTTAGCTTCAATAGTTGAACATTGAAGCCTTAAATGGTAAAAAGACACGTATTGTGTTTTTCTTTAATAGGTTGTCAAATGTGCAATGTTAAACTGTCTTAGTGTTGTACGCAACAATTATGTGTTTGGATTCTTGTATATGATTTGAATTTTGGGATTTGAAATATATGATTCCAAAAACCATAAGAGAGCAATTTTCATAACAATGAAATCATCTTTGGCCTTTTAGGCTGGGCTTTAGGGATGTATTTTGAACTTCATAGGAAAACTATGTTCCTGGTTCAATTTATATTTCTTACATGTTTATGTGCGTAATCATTTCCAGAATCAAGAGAAGTATTTAGGAAAGAGACCAGCTGAGGAAAATTCAAATAACAATGGAACTCAAGATCATGAGAGGGACCTCAAGAGGCAAAAACAGTTATGTTATGGGCCAAGTGATGTCTTGAATTCTGAATTGCAAATTGAACCTGTGGTATCGCCTGGTCCACAAGGACCAATACTTTCTGAAGACTTGGTTGCAAATAACTCCGTTTGTGGATTTTGCCAAACTTCTGGCTTCTCCGAGGTAATTTTAAAATTTTGCTATACTTCCATATACCACATTTTAGGTATTGTTGTGTATGTACATAGCTTTTATTATCATATTTTCTCTAGATTTGATAGAGACAAAGCATTCAATCACCAATATCTTATTTGTTTTTGATTGTTTTCTTCAGGCTACGGGAGAAATGTTTCATTATGTACGTGGGAATCGAGTGGTTGGACATAAGGCCAACAATCCAAATGTTATTCATGTTCATGAACATTGTATTGAATGGTATGCCATTTTGAAGCAAAAGTTTCCATATAATATCAAACTATATAAACTGTGCAATTTAGAATAAATGTAATCTGGATTAATGTTAGTAATGGTACACAACTTTAAAAAAGGTACATAGAACTTTTAATTTGTAGCATATTTGGTACGCACTGTCAAATAGAACTAATGGTTCACACCAAACTTTCCTGCAAGAAACTAATGGACTAACACTAGCTTTTAAAAGCAACTATTTTCTTTGAATGAATGAATGACTGATAAGAATTGAATATATATGCAGGGCACCACAAGTATATTATGATGGTGAAACTATTAAGAATTTGGATAAAGAACTGGCTAGGGGTGCAAAGCTTAAATGCTTCAAATGTGGACTTAAAGGAGCAGCCTTAGGCTGCCTTTCCAAAACTTGCCGAAGAACCTATCATCTTCCTTGTGCAAAGAAAGATAACTGCCGGTGGGAAACTGTAAGTTTTCATGGGTTCCTAGTCATATTATGTAGCGCAAGTTGATCATTTACTAATATCATGCTAGTGTTTTGATGGCATAAGCTAATCTTTTTTTTTTTTTTTTTTGTTTCTTGCAGGAAGGTTTTCTTATGCTTTGTCCTGCTCATTCTCATTTCAAATTTCCATCGGAGAAAAAGTACAAGTCAAGGAACCTAGCCCTTGAAAACATACCTGTGCCGACACCTCAAATGTATGAACTCCTTTGCACCACTGAAATGTAATCCTATAGGAATTGAATGGCTTATACAGAAAATAAGTAAAACTTGGGGCTTTGTGTATGTGAAATGTACCCTTCTATGATATTGTTGTTTAATAGCAATTTTGCTTTGCAGAACATCTCAACAGTCCAGCTTGTGTGGTGGTTCACTGAATGGGGGGAAAGAATTAGTTCTATGTGGATCTGCCTTATCTTCTGCAGAGAAGGTTTGTTCAAAGTATATGTGTGCATATATTGATGTATAAACCTGAAACCTATGCTTTAAAAACTCAAAATTCTTGTTTTGGGGTGGTTTATGCAGCATCTTCTGATGGAGTTTGCAAGAACTAGAGGTGCAACTGTGACCAAATTCTGGAGACCAGATATCACGCACGTGATTGCCTCGACAGATGCTGATGGTGCATGCGCCAGGACTATAAAAGTCCTCTCTGCCATTTTAAGTGGGCAATGGGTTCTTAATATAAATTGTAAGTTGTGTTTGCAATTTTTTCCTTAGAGTTCATAATTTGTGTTTCCCTGTTCTGTTTGTGTTGCGAGTCAATTTCGAGTTGGCTTTGCCTTAAACGAGAGAGATTAGGCGATTTGTAGTTGATGTTGGGTTATGTGTCTTGTCTCATGTAAATTTACTGATCTAATTTGTGTTTAAACTTTATAGGGGTTAAAGCATGCATGGAAGCTAAGGTTCCTGTTGGTGAAGAACCTTATGAAGTTAACCATGACAACCATGGTTGTACTGATGGTCCAAAAACTGGCAGGCTTAGGGTTTTGAGTAATGTAAGCTCTCCTCTCTCTCTCTCTCTCTCTCTATATATATATATATAATGACTCCTGTGCTCTTAACTTTTGAACTAAATTGAAAAGAGAAATTTTCATACAAATAGTGGATGCAAGTAAAAACATCATATTTGCCCTCCTAAATTCTTGAATTTGCTCCTATTATATGTTTTAATCTTAATTTTTGTTCTCATGGAACAAAAACACTATATGTCCTTGTTTAGGCCTCTACGGTTTTGAAATGACTGTTTTGTTATTGCTCTTGCAGGCACCGAAGCTTTTTGATGGTTTGAAATTTTACTTTTCCGGGGACTTTGTGCCGGGTTACAAAGGAGACCTTCAAAATTTGGTTGCCCGTGGAGGAGGCATTGTCCTGACCAGCAAGGAAGATTTGGTATTATATGGCCGCGATGATCAGGGAGCTCCTTCATCGATACTAATCGTATACAACATTGATCCTCCACAGGGAAGCAAGCTAGGCGATGAAGTCTCAATCCTCTGGGAAAGATTAAACGACGCAGAAGATTTAGCTGCAAAAATAGGAAGCCGAGTCATTGGTCATATGTGGATCTTGGAATCTATTGCCTCTTGTAGATTGCAGCCTATTGTCACTTGATCAACATTCTTCAATTCTTGCATTTTTCTTGTTCCCCATTTGGCCATTTTTCTTTTAAGCTTGTTTCAAGCTCTTTTCTTGTGTATACACATCATTTTATCAATAAATTCAAGTACATTTTATCGGTCTTTTCCCTTCTCTTTCACCATTACTAATCTCATAACACAATGTGCATTTTTTGCGTGTATCAGTATATCATCTTGCAGGTTCAGATGCTTGCAAGATCTGCATAGGATCTGTTGCTTCAGCGTTGTACACGATTACACGAAGCACTTAAGGTACATTTTTTATCGGTCTTTTTCCCTCGAAGCATTGCTAATCTCATAACACAATGTGCACTTTTGTGTGTTATTGTATCATCTTGCAGGTTCAGCTGCTGACAAGTTCTGCATAGTATCCGTTGCATCAGCATTGTACACGAAGCACTTTGCGACCACTAAAAAGACGAGTAAATTGAGGAAGCTCAAGCCGGCCAAAAACGCGTAATAGTAGTCCAAATGTGAGGCATTGATGTTATCCTGAATCCACCCTTTGTGCCCATTTTCCTTGGTGACATGATAGACAGTTCCAAGAATAAAGCTACTCAGAAAATGCCCGATTCCCGTGCTTGTGCTGAAATACGAGGTACCAAGACTCTTCATCGCCGCAGGCGCCTGGTCGTAGAAAAGGTCCATCTTTGCAACTTCCACGAACGAATCAGCAACGCCCATCAGCGCGTACTGAGGCACGAGGACGAAAATGGAGAGAGGTACTATCTGATCCTTCCCAAATACCCCATTTTTTGATGCAACACTTAGTCTCTTTTTATACACAAAGAAAGCTATGACCATGACTATAGTGTATATGCCAAAACCAAGCCCCATTCTCTGCAGCATTGTGATCCCTCTCGGGTTTTTCGTGTACCGGCTCATCGCGGGCACGAAGAACTGGTCGTAGATCACTAGAGTGATCATCATGGCGAGCGTGAGGAATGCGTTGAGGCACGCCGGGGGGATCTTGAAATGGGAAGTGACCCTTGTGTCCAATGTGGTTCCTTGTTTCACAAAAAGTGTTGATGCTTGTGTGACCAAGCAATGTGGGATGATGGTTGTGACTAGGATTGGGAGCATTTTGATCATTTGCTTGGTTTCTTCCACTTGAGTCACTGGGCATAGCTTCCATGGTGAGCTTGAGCCTCTCTTCACTGCAGCTTTGTCAAGAAACCTGTGGAGAAATGAGAGAATGAGACTTGTAGGAGATGGTGGAAGAGTCAAGTTGTCTTTGTATCAGTTAGAGCTGCCAAATAGGTCAAATGGGTTGGGACAAAAAATTCAAATACACTTGTCATTTCACATTTTTATTGACCAGGACACAATATTATGGTGGAAGAGTCAAGTTGTCTTTGTATTAGTTAGAGTTGACAAATAGGTCAAACGGGTCGGACAAAAAATCCAAGCATACTTATCATGTCACATTTTTGTTGACCAGAACACAATATTATCAACCCTAGCCAATTTAAATGTGAATAATCTGTTTTGACTTGTAAAAGAACTTAATATATGCATAAGCAAATTTGTGTTATAATATGAAAATAACATGAACCTGAGTGAATAGGAGTGATTGATCTTCCATCTGGTATGATTTGTGTATTCTTCTACGCTCAACTCATAAAGCTCATTAGGATCATCAGGGACAGATACCCTCCACTTTCTAATCGCCGCGACAAATACCATAGCCATCCTAGTTAGAGTAGTCTCGGAGGGTACTTTGTGCCGATACAACGGGTACCCGCCAAGAAAATCATAATCGAAAAACCGAGTGCGATAGTTGGGATTCCGTACCCTAACTCCCAACCCACATTTTCTTGCACATAAATCAAGAAAATGTTGGCTAGGAGTGTCCCAAAGAAGATGGTAAAGACCCACCAATTGAAAAATGAGATTTTTTGGGCTTTTTCTTTGGGCTCAAACTCGTCGAACTGATCCGCTCCCATGGTGGATATATTGGGCTTGGTCCCGCCATTTGCGATAGCTATTATGTACAACGCACAATAAAAAATGTTTTTTTGAAATTGTGTAGCTCGTTTTGGACAGTTCTCGTCCTTGATCTCTGAACCGCAGGACGGAAGTCTCAGCGCTGGGACCGAAACTGTTATCGTCAACAAAACCATCCCCTGTTTAGTAAGAAGATAACCATAGTTGTCAACACTCGACACTCTTCAATAACGACCAAGACAAGAGTCAGCAATGTGAGCTCCAAAAATTGTGGTCATCCAAACAGTCCCTGTCCAATTGTTAACAATGTACGAGGATCTTACGGTTCCTTCATGCAACCTTTGTGTCAAATAGGTTACTAGGTTTGATGCTATTCCATAATAGGCCATCCTCTCCAACAACTCTTAACCTGAATCATTTTCGTTTCACGGGAATGAGAATCAAGAAATGTCAAGAAGAGATGATTTTTTTCATCATAATTTGATTTTCTAATAAAAAGTACGATTGTTTGCATAACTGACATTTTAAATACCAATTGATTTTGAACTGCCAAAAAAATGAGGTCGTAATTTGATTATTCTAAAAATGGGTAGAATATTTTATTTATTTTTAAATTCCATGAAATAGATGGATAAATAGACAAATTACTTATGCACATTTAACTTTCTGAAAACCAAATTTTCTTGAAATGTCAAGAAAACCAAACGTTTTCTACGTCGTAATTTAATTCTCCAAATAAACGAGCTTTTCCATGAAGCTAAAAATAGATAAAACCTAATTGTTACATAATTGACTCGAAAAACCAATTGCTCTCGAAATGTAAAAAATCGATTCTTGAAACAAAAGGGAATGAATTTTTGTTGCAAGAAATGAAAAGAGAAACAAATAATGGGTTATAAATTGTAATTAATTAAAGAAAATTACCAACAATGAAGAAACAATCTCTCCATTTGCCTGATTTGTGCCTGAGAATGGGTCTTCCTTTGAGATCCACAGTTCCATCTTCTGTGTAATCACTGGTTCCATTTGCAGATCCTCTCTCTTCTATTATAACATTTTCCATTTTTGTAGATTTTTAGCTCAAAATTTTGGTTTTCTTGAGACAATAAAATAGATTTTTTTACTATCTATTTTTGGGGGCAAAAGAGAAGACTCAGGCAACATAGACCTCACCCACCAAAATGGCCTTTTTATAGCTCATTTTTCTTAACAAATATTACCCATTTTATGTAAACAATATTGATATTGATAATTGGTGAAAGTCCCAAATTGGTTCCCAAAGCTATTGTGTTTTGATACAATTTGGTCTCTAAACTTTTGATATAAGCTACAAGGGCAATGGCCATTTTGAGTCAAAAAAAAGTTCATAGACCCAATTGGAGCCAAACATGAAAGTTCAGGGACTATTTTTAGCTCAAAAAGGAACTAAATTGAGTCAAAACACCAAAGTTCGGAGAACACATTGGAACTTTCACCTTGATAATTTTACACATTATATATTCGTGTCGGTGTCTGCTTTATCTAAAAGAGAGATGAGATAAAATGCAAACAAATTAAATATGAGACAAAGAAGATACCAACAAGTAATTAACCAATTATATGATTTCATAACCATTGATATCTTATCTTACGATCAGTCGTGCATTTTTAAAATATTCAACATAAATTATGTTGGGTTAGCGACACAAACACAACACAATTATCAAGCCTGTGAGCATTGAATCACCTGTCATGGACCATGTTGACAGCTCTACCAGAATATTATTTCTGTTCAGGAAATTGTTAGTTTTTCCAAGAGAAGCTAACCGAAAATCATGCACCTCCGTCAAAGAAACAATAGCCATGGAAATAAGGTTGCTGAAGCTTTCCACGGGAAGATAACGATGCTGTGGATAATCAGCTGAGAGCCGAACAATCAAGCTATAGGTTATCGACTGGGTGTTCCATTCAAGGCGAACAATAGTCTTCCAACTTATAGATCGGTTACGTGCATGTTCCATTCAAGCGAACGCAAACACATCAACCTGATAATATATGGACAAATGGAATCAAATTCAACACACAATACTATCAAATACGTACTAGGTATTTTCAAACATCAGATGACAAATATTGGATACAAGGTTTTTTAAGCTCTGAGATCTATCAAGTTCTTAAAGTCCTAGTCTCGGTTATCAGACAAGATTTCTCACAGAATCTACAACCAGCAAAAAGCTAAAACTGAGCCAAATTGAGGATAATCGAGGTTTACTAAATGAAGAAACACGAAACTTAGTGTGTTAGTTTTTTTCTTATCCCCAAATTAATGATCAGAGACTAAAGACTAGTTAAAAGAACAAAAGCAAGAACACCAAATTGAAGAGTAGATAAAGCTAACTGAGCAAAAGTTAGAGACATACCATAAGGTCCACAAAATGTTTAAGCTTTGGATGACCCGATCCCACTCCTCAAATCTCCATGATACCGAACTTTCGATTACATAATTTTTTAGCCTGTTTACAATCCTGCACAAAAGAGGGCAAACACAGAGGAAAAATAATTATGCCTTTTGGAAATATGGCAACAATCACTACGGTTAACGCTACCATCAAGACTAATGGCCTAGAGATTTACCCATGTAACCAAGAAGCTTCACTACATTTCAAAATCTCTACTCTTCAATCTCTATGAACCGAAATGAAGAAACCACTGAAATACTGCTAGTTACAGGCATAAGCTTCAAAGCATATAAATCATAAGCGCAACATAAAACTTAGATCACCAGAGATTATTATATCCAATAAAAGCCCATTAACAACACACTAATTATCATTAACACCCACAATACGAAAGAAGTTTAATTCATAAAAGCTACGCTAGCTTTTAACAGAAGTTAAAGGTAAAGAAAAGCAACAAACTGATAAGCAACACACAACTTTAAGCAAGTTGAAGTCAAACACTACGGACTTATGAGGCAAAACTAATAATAAATATCATTACTTCGCAGAACTACTAGTTTTTATATACTAGCAGCTATGCAACTACTGAGATTTAGCAATCCAACCAGTCTCAAGATCTGTTTTCGGCATGCAACCTCCGTCAGGACATATCCCGAAGCAATCTGCTCACTGTTGTTGACTCTGCCTAGGCTGAGCACCGCCATAGCCGCCACCATACCCACCAGCAGCTTGTGATGGGTCTGACCTCCAGGCTGTGTTTGAGTACCCAGAACCATTATTGTCACCATAGCCGCCACCCATGTAGCCACCACTTCCTTGCTGCTCTCCACCAGCGCCACCGCCGACATTGCTATTTGGGGCACTTCCAGCACGCCCGCCAGAGTACGGACCATCATTTCCACCATAATTACCGTAACCATAACCTTGATTCCCGTATCCAGAAACCCCACTTGGGGATTGGCCCATTGGAGCAGAGGCACCGCCGCCGCCACCCGAAGCATTCCACGATCCTGCAGCCCCATAGCCTGCGCCTGCACCGTATCCTGAAGGACCATAACCCGAAGGGGATTGATTGCTCCAAGTATTTTTCATGGCACCAGGTGCACCACTTCCGTAACCAGCAGCAGGGGCATTAGGGTTTCCATAAGCTCCAGCAGGCCCACCAAATCCAGCACTGGCAACACCATAACTGCCATAGCCACCATAACCCATTCCACTGTTTGCTGCTCCATAGCCGTAACCAGGAGCGCCGTAACCAGAATATGGTGGAAATCCACCAGGAGTAGTTTGAGGCTGCATGTATCTGTTGCCATCTACCCGACCATCAAAACTATTTGTATTGCCACCAGAGGCACCATAACCACCTTGATAACCTCCTCCGCGTCCCCCACCACCGGGATTTGCATCTTTAGGAAGGGCTCTTTTCACCTCTACAAGTTTATTATTCAACTCATGGAAAGATTTCTGTAAGACTTTATCAACTGCTTCCTCTGTGTCAAAGGAGATAAATCCAAAACCGCGAGGTCGTTGAGTGTTCTGGTCATACATTATTACTACGTCAGTTACATGGCCATAATTTTCAAAGTACATACGGAACCCATCTTCCGTAAGAGTGGAAGGCAATCCTCCGACAAATATTTTTTTTGTCCTAAAGTTACCGCCTCCTCCACCTCCAGAGTTCCTGCCTGCATTAGGATTTCCGGGTCTAGAGGTACTATGCTGTTCTTCTCTCGATAGAGCCCTTTTTGCCTCTACCTGTGAAGTCAAACAGGAAATTAAACTTCTGGAACTGTAAGTATACATTAATAAGCAAAAGCTAGAATAAAAACTACAATACGAGGATTACATTATATATCACACTTGAGAAATTCAACACAAACAGATGTCTGTTATTTCCTTCCTTCCTATGGCTAAAATAAAATTGATATCGCTTCTACAATATATACATATACAACCTTTTTGAGTCATCTCAATTCATCCATAGCTTAAAAGCTTCCCTAATCAATTATTGAGAATAAATAGTATAAACCTAATTGAGTAAACAGCAAACGACATAATCAGATTATATACAGCTACAACGTTCCAATATTGTACATAAAAATCAATCTCAATTTAAAGAACAAACTTCACCCAATAAGGTACCAAAATAAATAAATAAATAATCAACAGAGAAAATCAGCCAACACTTAGAAGAACACTCTCAACTGTCACCATAGAATGACAAAATCCCACAAATCCAATGTCAATGTACTCAATAATCGATCTCACCAACCAAACCCTAGATTTCAGTACCCAATCCAATTCACCACAGACCACCCAAGGCACTAACCACAACTTAGTTACAACCGAATCCCAGAAGCTTAAACACCAACAAAAAAACACAAAAATCACTTTTAATAACATCAAATCAAATGCAGACAAAATGAAAAACATAAATCGAGAATAGGATCAGGCCATTAAACAATCAATAAGTCAATGATAATTGACTCCACCATCCATCTCACCAAGTAACAATCCACAATACTCTTCCTTTAACCAAACCCAACCCACTGACCACAACTTCAAAACAACCAAAACCCAGAAGCTGAAACAGCAAAAAACACAAACAAATCCACACAAAAAACACACCTTGTACACATCAAATCAAATGCATATAATAAACAAAACAAAAAACAGAAACTTAGGAACAGACCATTCGACCATCGATGGAGTGCTTCTCTTCCACGACGCGATCGAGAACGGAAGGATCGGAGAAGACGACGAATCCGAAGCCGCGAGGACGACCGGTGGTTTTGTCGCGCATGATTACGGTTTGAGAAACGTCGCCGTATGAGCTGAAGTACTCGGCGAGCTTCTCCTCGGTGGTGTCCCAGGCTATGCCGCCGATGAAGAGCTTGCCCTCGTCTGAGTCCATTATTGGGTTTTTGGTTCTCTCTCTGTGGACAGTGGACACAAACAGTGGCTTGGCTCTGTGGAGACGAGAGAGATTGGGTACGAAAATGGAGCGAGGAGCTAAAGCTCTGAGCTTTAGGGTTTGTTTCAAACGACGCCGAGTGGGCAAAAATATCTCTATGTCCTGACGAGTACATTGGTTTCGTCAAACGACGCCGTGTTGAATCATGTATTTTTTATTATTATTAATATTACTATTTCATCCTCTTAAAAAAAAGAAATATTATTCTGGGTGTGGTCAAATGATTTAAAGGTGTCTATCGCGAAAGTGCGAGCCTGCTCCGGAACCCTATGGTTTAAACCGAAAAAATATTACTATTTCATCACACATGCCCTGCATGTGATGAAAAAATGATTTTTTATTTTGTTTGTTAACTTTAATCGACGAAACGAGTTTAGAAAAGTTTGTGATGATTATTATTACGAAAAAAGGATAATAAATTCACGTGCATTAAGCGACAAATATAAGTGAACTGTAATTTTTGAAAACAAAATAATATACAGTAAACAATCAAATCTACTATATTTTTTTGGAGTTAATTTATTTGTACATCTTTGAGTATGCATATTCATTTCTTTTGTTAAGTACTGAAATTAGAGCTGGAGATTTATACCCGAATATGTAGGTGCTCGACACCCAACCCTACTTTTATTACACATCCTTAGACCAACTTTCGGGTCGGGTCTAGTAACCCACACAATTTAATGCATTTTATGTAGAACTTACAATTTAGGCCTGAACTCATGGGTATAGACACTCGATCCTATCCCAACTCGAAGTTGGTCAAACTGGGTTAAGTTCAAGTTCGTCGTGTAAAATTTAAGGTCGAGTAAACCAACAGAAATCATTGTAATATATGCCTAAAACTCGAAACCCCTTCAAGTCGGGTTAGGATTAAGGTTCAAAATCCAATTCTAAATTTCTTAGCTCTAATTTTATGCCTAAAACCCGAAGTTGTTTTAGGACAGGTTTGTTTTGGGCCCGACAACCCGAACCAATATTAATTTTGTCAGCTCAAACTAAAACACAAACCCGACACAATTACAAAATTATGCCCAACCACAATTATTTTATAATCAAATGAGTCGTCAATAAAATAATTTACTTTGACTAACGTTACCAAAAATAAAAGTCCGGAAAGACCAGCATCGTTGATGAAAGATCCGATCAAAAAGCCGATCTAATCAACGAAGTACACGCCGCAAAACCAACGGCCCAGATTCGCTCACACGGAAACTCCCGTACGTTACACCAACTCACAAGTCACTTTCCATTACTTTACAATAAATTTACAGACTGGTCATGCTCTGTTTTCACAATCATGGAGTCTCCAACGGTCACTTCCGCCATTTTTATTATTTTCGAAAAAAAGCAACAATTTTTCGTAAAATAAAACCCTAAAAGCCCCAATTTTAATGCCAATTTCTTGACCGTTGTTTCAATTTTTTCCACGACACGCTCTCTTCTCTGTCTGCGTATTTGACACGATGAAGATTTGTTAACCGAATCTTTCTCTTCAGAGACCAAGACCGTTACTGTCTTGTTCTGGTTCTGGTTCTGATCGAGAGGAAAAAGGAGAAGGAGATCTGTAATGGGTTGCTTTCTTGCCTGTTTTGGTTCGTCGAAAGATCGGAGACGCAGAAAACAGAGCAATAGGAGGGTTCAGGTTCAGCCTCGAGGAGTCCAAGTAAATTTTTTTTATCTCTTCGATGTTGTTTGCTTTTTTTCGTTCTGGGGAGTATTTTCTCGAGAAAATTTGTGGGTTTTGATTGGTTTTGCTTGAGAGTTGGGAAATTTGCTGATTTGGGTCAGCGGAGTTGTGGGTTTCTTGAGGATGAGATTGTGAAAGGATCGATTTTTTGTGTTTTCTAGGAAACCAAACAGTGTTTGAAGTGATTTTGGGAATATATTTTCTCGAGAAAATTTGTGGGTTTTGATTGATTTTGCTTGAGAGTTGGGGAATTTGCTGATTTGGGTCAGTGGAGTTGTGGGTTTCTTGAGGATGAGATTGTGAAAGGATCATTTTGTTGCTTGTAGTTTCTAGGATACCAAACAGTGTTTGAAGTGATTTTTCTTAACCAGTTGTTTTCTTTCCAGGTCTGGGTACAGTTTCTCGAGAAAATTTGTGGGTTTTGATTGGTTTAGCTTGAGAGTTGGGAAATTTGCTGATTTGGGTTAGTGGAGTTGTAGGTTTCTTGAGGATGAGATTGTGAAAGGATCGATTTTATTGTGTTTTCTAGGAAACCAAACAGTGTTTGAAGTGATTTATTTGACCAGTTGTTCTCTTTGCAGTTTTGGAAACACTTTCTCTAGAAAATTTGTGGGTTTGATTTTTTTTTCCTTGAAAAAAGAGAAATTTGCTGTTTTTGGTCAGTGGAGTAATGTGTTTGGGTTTCCTGAAGACAAGATTAAGAAATGATCTATTTTTCCTTGTGTTTTCTAGGAAACCAAACAGTGCTTGAAGTGATTTTTCTTAACCAGTTTTGAGAACACTTTCTCGAGAAAATTTATGGCTTTTGCTTATTTTTCATTTAAATTAAAGAATTTTACTCTTATGGGGTCAGTGAAGCTGTGGCTTTATTGAGTTGAGAATGTAATAGCTATGAATTTTTTCCTCCAGTGTTTTCCAGGAAACCAAACAGTACCTAAACTGATTTATTGAACCAATTGCTCTTTTTAGTTTTGGAAATCCTTTCTGGAGAAATTTAGTGGGTGTTAGAAGTTTCCATTAAAAGGAAAGAAATTTACTCTTGTTCCGGATCATATATATATATATATTTTTTTTTTCCTCTTGTATTTTCTTGGAAACCAAACAGTGCTTAACCTGTATGTATTTTTCAAATGCTAGTATTGATTTCAATTTTACAAAACTGTTGCAGAGAAATGCAAGTTTCAAGCCTGTGCATGTTCAGCAACCTGTATCCATTGAGCAGGACAGTGCAGAAACCGAAACTATTGTTAGCTCAGTTCCTGAGTTGCTGTGAGTAACCTATCTATAGCTCTTGAGTGCTTAATTTTCTTTTCAAATTCTCTTAACGGGTTCTTGATTTTCAGCAAAAGGAAGCTTCTTTTTTGTTATTGACGATATTTGCTCTTTGTTATGTGAATTCGCGGGTTATAGATTCAAGGATAAGCCGAAGGAGCAACTGAGCTTGAGCCCGAGGAAGAAAGTGACATTTGATTCGAATGTCAAAACTTACGAGCACGTTGAGCTCGAAGAAGCTGCAGATTGTGCATCAGAGACCAACAATGGTGATGGCAATGAGGAAGGAGATTCTGGAAAACCAAGTGTAGTGAAATCGACCCAGACTCAATCTTCTTCTGAAGATAGCTCGGTCACGAGCTTGGGATCTTACCCTCCGAGTCATAGGTATCAGAACTGTAGAGAAAGTGACGATGAATGTGAAGATTTGGAGTTTGGGGAAAGCGATCTTGATGATGTAGATGACGAGTCTGATGGTTTCTCCGATGATGATGATCAAGTGACGATCGATGAGGAGGAAGTGAAGCCAATCGGGTCTAACTTGAGTGCTCGGGATAGGAGCCTTTACGTGCATTCTGTCCTGAACCCGGTGGAGAATCTGTCCCAATGGAAAGCTGCCAAGGCAAAAGGAGGGAAGCTAGCACCGGCGAGGCCTCAAAAAGAGAACTTTATTACAACCTCAGATCAAGAACCGGGTTTTAACGAGCTGTCATTGAGTTTCAAATCAAAACCCGACCAAACCAAGAGATCATCATCATCGTTAGCTTCAGACATGGCAGTTGATGCTAGCCTCTCAAATTGGCTGGTCTCGTCACAGGCCACACCTCCCAGCAATAGGCCCAATAGCACATTTGGTTTCGATGCTAGCACACCCGAGAAGATCACATCACCAAGAGGATCAAACCCGAGAAGCCAAGACCTTGATAGGCCTATTTTGGGTGCATTGACAGTTGAAGAGATCAGACAGTTTTCAGCGACTTCTTCGCCAAGGAAGTCGCCTAGCCGGAGCCCTGATGACATGCCCATTATAGGGACTGTCGGGACTTATTGGACTCACAATGCTTCGGTAAAGGCCTCAGGCTCAGCCTCATCCTACAAAGGCATTCCAAACACCACGAGCAAGTACAGAGAGGTACATTTCCGCGAACTTTCGTGTTAGGCCTTTTTCGGGTTTTGAAGCTCGATCTTTCCGAGTTTTAGGCCAATTTAGGGTTTTGAATCTTGATTGTGTGCAGGACAAGAAAGTGAACTGGCACTCAACTCCATTTGAGACAAGGCTGGAGAGAGCTTTGGAGAGAAATGGTGTTGCCAACTAAAGCTCTTTAGTGTTTTGTGTTAGGTATAGAAAAAAAGATTGGGATTGGGATTTGAGTGTTTGTCTATTTCTTCTACATATTTTCTACTTGTGAATGTTTGTGTGATATGATGGCATCTTGTGGTGGGTGTAATTTCATTTGTGTTGAAACATGAAATCATTATATTTATTCAATTATTATTTGTGTATCTACTAGTTTCTTGAGAAAAATATATATGGAATTGGTCTTGAGAGTGTTTAATTCTTTTTTTTAAGAGTTGACAAATACGTCAATAGTCTGATGTACAAAACGCCAATATGCTTATTTGACCCACTTCTTATCATGCTGCCCGTGGGCTAAAATCAGGCGTAAATGATTGGAGCAGAAAGTAGGCAAAAAATTGACGTTTCATGGATGAACCAAATTTCGATTAAGGGGTGAAAATTGACGATTTAAGGACTGGACCGAAATTTGGTTAGTACATTCAAAATGGATCCGCAATCAAATACTTATCGCTTCGTCATGGGCAACCAGAACTGTTTCCTTGTTTGAGAATCTTTCTATGTTAGTATTTTAGGAGTTTTTTTTTTAAGATATATTTGAGTAGTTTTAGAATAGACAATATTAGTATTTGGATATTTTAAAAATATTTTAATTGTATTTCCTATTAGAATAAAAAAAATTGGTGCTATAAAATATAGTTTCTCTATCCTCGAGATCAAAGTCTTGTCTTTGAGGAATATCTAGACATTTAAATCAATGACACGTGACCAAACCCTACAATCATGAAAGTCTCGTGCATTAGAATGTAAAGTGTGACCTAACTTGACACGGCCTTGTGACAATAAAGTTTCACATCACATAAACAATTTAAAAGCACGGTTCCTCTGCAAAAGCCGACCTCGAGATCAAAGTCACAAATTTGAGGAACACTTCCAAACCCTACAATAATGAAAGTCTCATGCACTGAACTGTCAAGTGTCAACCTAATTTGCCACAAACTTGCGATACAAAAAGTTCCAATGAAATGCATAAAATACAACAAGAGATGATACCAAATTGCCTGTACATAGATGAATATGAGCAAAACTGAACATGATTTGCTTGTGCATGTCCATGGAGACAATACAAGAGGACTAGCAAATTATATTCAATACCAAAATGAGGAAGCAAAGCAATACTTATGAAGTAAAATATACGTATACGACTATATGTATATGTACACACGCGCATACATACAGAAAATATGACGCGGAGACTTTCTACGGGCAAGAGCAAAGAGCCTGAAACCTCACTCAAAAGAGGTTAGTGATCGGAAAGTTGGGAACTATTATTGAAATCAAAACTAGACGTTTAAGTATCATTTTTCAATAATCATCGACTAAACAGAATCAGAGCTATGTTGCGGTGCCCAAGAAGGTATGTAATTTACGAGAAAAAAAGACTTGGAGAAAAGGAGAAACGAGACCTTAAAGTTCAAGAGCAGTACTTATTACTCAACTCTGTCCAACTAACGACTAAGATCTTACATTAATCAGCTGTCTCGTTGACTCGTAACTGATTTGGCGGCTTGGCTTAGTTATCTGTTTTCGGACGCTTTGAGGCTGGGAAGCTAGTCTCGGAATCATCTGACATGGGAGTTTCGGGAAAACTGGTATCGGATGCTTTTTGCTTCTCACCTGGTATCCGTGGGCTTTCAGTCAATGTTGGGTTGTTGTCAACTGGGTCAGAACCTGTTATCCCGAGCTCAACCTGGGAGGCTTCTAGTGCACTTTTGGATGGAGGGTCTTGTGTCGTGTCTGGAGGTTGAGCAGATGAGTTCTCCAAACCGGAAGGCGATGGCGCTTTGAGCTTGTCGATGCCAGATTTACATTGCTTCTCGAACATCATCTGAAGGTACCTTCCTTGTTCTTCTATTCGTAACTGTAGATTTCTTTGAATCTGCAAGGAAATGGAAGGTATGAGCATAAAAAAGCATGAACACTCTTTGGCTACCAGTTCACTGAAACCGTAGGTGTTTTTGTGGCCAATTTTAAAGGGCAAAAGCAGTGTTCCATTAAGTACAAAAAACCAAGGGATATATGTCCACAGAATGCGATTTATCATTTTGGAAGGTGTCGTTTCAGGTATCTACTACGAGCAAATATAGTGAAACATTAAAACAACCTTAATTCGTAATAGCTTTGAACATGATTTACCGAACATAATTTCAAGTCGCTATCGATTCTGAACATAAATCCTCTATAAAAGTGTGGACGTCCAACTCAACTAAAAGCTTAGACTGATAGTTGAAGGCCTAATATTTGTATGATACCAATATCGGGCGTCTACAATATTAATTTTATACTGTAACAAAATGGAATACCTCGAGTTGTTCATGAAGTCTCTTCTGCACTTCCACTTGCAATCGAAGAGCTTCAGTGATCTCTATACCCCTGTCATAAAAAAAGTTCGTTTTTGGTAAGGACGCTGAATACATACAATAATAGAATTTAGCATAAAATAGGAAGCTACCACATTCAACACTTAACGTGAACCCTGAACTATCTGTACTTAACGCCCACTTTTGGACCCCATCCAGATTCAGACTACAAGATCACCACACCTGTGGCGACCCTTTCCATCTTCGAGAGAACTTCATTTCAATATATCATTACCGTTCTGAACACCAAAATTCTTAAATATTCTCTATGACAATCAGGTTGGGACAAATAAACAGTTCGTTGGAGTAATAGGACCGGCAAATATTTGTTTAAAACCTTTTGATTCGTCTACTTACGAAACAAATCATGAAGCACAGCAATGATAGGATATGATAATAGCGAACTAGATAAGGTGGTTGGTCGTATCATCTAGCAACCCATTTGACAATTTCTCAACATATCCTGCTCTACACACATTATATAGCCGTAACTTTCACTGCAGAGCGAAACCAACCAACAATATCCTTCTAGTTGCTAGAAACAGGATTTGAAGGTGCAACCACTTATTTGCGGGAACTACATTACGCTACTACAAGTTCATAGAAACCCACATCATGACAAATAGTAAGGGGATACAGGTTGCCTCAAATATTAAGAAAATAGTCAACATACGTTTTCAGGTCAAGAGATGAAATGTCTTCGATAGGAGTAAACTTTTTATCAGAAGATCCTGCAAAAAGAAATGAAGAACCAACCATATATGTTATTCTTATGATACAGAACAGTAAATGGGCGAAAAGTTCAATGTTTAAGCCAAAGTCGTGACTTTGATGGACTAAAAACAAAATAGGTGCAACAAGAATCAAATAAGAGGAATAAAGGACTTTTAAGTGAACGAGAAGGGATTTTGTAAGTATCTAAACGAAGGAGTGTCTAGCACAAAACGCCGGCGCGATGAGGAAAAATGGAGGCAGCACAAAAATATATGAAGAGAGCTTAGAGAGGTGTAAAGACATGGAGACATGTGTTATGTACCTTCTGAAGAGTCTGGCTTGTATCTTGCTGTCCTATATTTCTGCAACTCAGAGAATATCAACAGTTAAAACAGATTTGCAAAAGAAAAACATAAGTACACTTCACGTGAGAAGCTAATATCGTGGAGGAAAAGAGTCTACATACCTGCAAGTGACTCTTTACATGATAGATAGTCAAGCCTTCGACTTTCATAAGCTTCAGTACACCCTTAGGAGTAGCTCCTGTAAATCAGCGAGTAGATAAATATATTGAAGTAGAAACACCGTAATTTAATGCTACAAATTTGGTCAGGCACAGGGCCTTACATACTTTCACTACCACCGAGGTGATTGACGGCCTCCACAAAAGCCTCGTGAAGTTCAGGAGTCCAGCGCATGCGCTGCTTGCCTTGAGCTTGACCACTATTAGCTGAAGAAGATGGGGTGGCAACAGTTTGAACTTCTATAGACGGAGCAGGAAGGTTTGGGTGAACTTGGGGTTGCTGCGCTAGAAAATTAGAAGACTGTTTGGGCATCTGGTACGCAATCTGAAGTAACAAAATGATGACACAAAACAATAAGTTTCACCAGAAATTAGCAGTCTAATTTTCGGAGGTAAGTACTTAAAAGTTAAGGACAGATTGCAGACAAAACCCCTATACTTAGCCTCATTAGTAAATAGCTCCCTGTAATCTTTTCGCAACAACTTCCTCCACTTTCAATATTTCATTTTAACATTGTGAAACAGATGGTGATCTAAGGATCAAATCACTATCTTGGGGAAAAAATGATAGATCATGTGTCATACATACGAGAAGGGAGAGAAAAAGAAGCTAAATCTAATTGACAAAATGAAAAATTGAAAGTATAGGGAGTTATCTGCAAAAGAGGTTAAATATAAGGTATTTATTTGCAATATACCCTAAGTTTAATCACTATGCGTTTATGAAATAATGCCAACCTTTGGGTCTAGATCGGAAACATTTGAGTCAGCAAGAAGATCGTTCCAATTAGCGGTCAAAGCATCATCATCGGTGATTAGCTGGTCCGCCCATTCTTGCCAATCATTTCGTTTGCTAAACTCCTCAGATGCCATAAAACCACTACCGCTACTGCTCTCTACTTGACTATTCTGGACAGAGGTGTTAACATTAAAATCAAGAAACCCCGTTAACGAATCTGTACACCAGGAGGCATTGCTTTCTTTGTTGTTATGACTCGATGCTGTGGATTGATGGAACGCTGAATTAGGAGTATGCGCTAATGGAAAAGAGGCCACATTAGTTGATGACTGAGAAATGAAAGCCGTATTTCTCGAAGGCTTTTCAGTTGGGAACCCTGAGGGTGTCGGCAGTGTGTGGCCAACTATCCCGCTGTTGGAGCGTAATGAAGTCGCATGGACCACATGCCTTGACATAAGTTCTCTTTCCATAGACATTTGTTGAGAGTCGGGCAACTTCGGATACGTCTCTTCAAGAGAGACTGGCAGCACTGGGCAGGATGAAGACAATCCTGCCGACACCCCTATGTTAGCGAGGTGGGTTGAACCTGATCTCTGAATGGAAAAGACCGGGCGAGCCTCCATTGCTGTCCTTCAAACAAAAGAGGACATACCAAAATCACATTAGCAATCAGTCAATCAATAAAATCTTATAGATTAGATAGTGCACACCTCATTGTGGGTGTAGAGGACCAAGTCAACTAAAACATTCTTTTTTTTGTGTGTGTGTGAAAAAAAGTCAACTAAAACCTTAAGTTGATAGTTGAAGGTCAAAGACTAATTTAACACTCCAACACACCTCCTAATGTGCAAACCCATTATTGCTTTGCACATAGCCATGCACAAGTCTTCTTATTGTCTTATGCAAAAAAAATTAATTAATTTTTTTTAATCAAGGTAGTGACAGAACTCGAACTTGTAACCTCTAAGTCAATCAGGCTCTAATTAGAGCAGGCACTTCGTGTCGTAACACGACACATGACAAATGACACGAAACTTACGTGTTTGTTTTCACATATTTTGTAACCGTGTCGTGTTCGTGTTAGGCCTCCAGAATACGCACAACACCTACACTTTAGGGTACAATTGTAAATTAATTCTAAGAATGTGCCAAAGTATCGGGTAGTGTTGTGTCAAATGTATTGGTTATATTACACAAAATGTGTGTTGGGTCGTGCTCGTGTCAATCGTGTCGTGTCAATACGGTCCATTTAGTTACCGTGTTAAACGCCGTGTTCGTGTTGGGTCGTGCAACACACAATCAACCTTCAACATGACACAAACATGACACACACGAATTGTCGGCTCTATCTAATACCATGTAGATGACCGACTCAATTAAAAGCTTAAACTCATAGTTGAAGGCCTGATATTATTAACTTTATACTCTAACATGAGAACTCAACTAAAAGTTCAAGCGGATAGTTGAAGTCCCAATTAACTTTATAATCTAACATGAGAATACTCACTCAATAAGAACTTCTGAAAGAATCCTGGAAGCAAATTTCCAATTTACACATCTGTAAAAGGAAAGAGCAAACAAGCTTTAATGTGTGGTACTCAAAAAGCCTCTACCAAAAGAGAACACGCATTCATTCAAAATAATGCCTTTGACATGTGTATATCGATACATATATTTTAAGGAAAAGAAACATGCTCGAGCAAGTGCAGGGAGGTACAAACAAGTTACAAGACTATGTGCCTAATTCAAGAAGCCAGGCTTAAGAAGTCATCACGCAATCGATCATAGTCACAGTATTGAATTATACTCTAATCAAATTCAAAATCACTATTTCAAACCAATATAAATTTACTTTAATTCCGTCATATTTAACAATGCAAACCGTTAAAACATTCAGACCATGGCCAAGTAAGATAAATCAGAATCACAACCAAGGTGCTTGAAAGTCTTAGCTTTCAAACAACCATCTTTGGTAGCATTAATACAGACATAGACACACACACACACAATACAACTAGGATTGTGCATAGGTCCAAAGCTAGACCGAACCAAAAGTCAATAAAAAAAAATCGGTCTGGACTGGTTTTGGTCCAAGACCGACAGGACAAAATGATTTTGGGAAGGAACAAAGCGAAGACCCAATCAGTCCGGGCCGGGCCGAAAAGTGCACAGCCCTAAATACAACAACAAAGCCATTTCCTGAACAATGTCAGGATCAGCTACATGAATTCATTAGCAAAACTCTTTTGGATGATACTAAAACCTAATGGACGAGGTAGTTCAGTTTTTTTTCTTTCATAAATCATAATCCTCCATGAATACTTGTGTCTAAAAGCCTAAAACACCTACTTGTTTACTTATGTCTACACCAAAAACTAGCTATCAATTGCATCACTTCTTAGAGTTTACTGCACTTGTAATGTAATTAACTTTGTAAGCAAAATCAAGAAACTATGAAGGACTGTAAGCAGCATTAAGAGTTCCAAAATACTATTTCTATGTTCACCGAAAAACCAACGAAAACCAAACAGTTCAAATGTTATACTCTAAAATGAAATGGTTCTCAGTTCTCATAAGCATCTTATAACTACCAATCCTATAAAACCCGATATATGACCATCACAAGTAAAAAAAATCATGACACCATGAACGCCCTGTAAATCCAACCAAACTAAGAGCTCAAATCTCATAGCCTTAACTCAAATTCAAATGGTTCTCAATTCTCACAAAACGCCAAATATAACTAATATACACACAATTTAGCCAAGTAACCCAACTATCAGTTTTCCATCAGAATCACTCCTCCAATTACTAGTCATAGATAATTTGATCCCAAAACACCCAAACTTCAGAGAATCCTTATCCAAACTACTTGCCAATAAGTCAATAACCAAATAAACTAAATATACATATTAAAAATAAAAAATAAAAAAACTTTTCCCATATTTTCAGCCATATCAGTGATACCACAATCAAAAACTAAGTAAAAAAAAAAGCAAATCACAATGATTTCAAAGTTCAATCATCATCATCATGAACAGTCAAATCAAAACATTTTCCACAAATAAAAAAATCACCAATCAACAAAGCAAAAACAGCAATGACCCAATTCAATTCCAACCAAAAGCAACCTTCAAGCCACCAAAATTCATGAAAAAAGAGAGGATATGCCATGAAAAGCAATACAGCTTCAGATTCTATACATATATGTGTATCTATATATAAGCAAAATCACAGAAAATCATGAAATGGGTATCTCGAATCCTTACCTAAAACTGGTAGAGAAAAGCTGAGGAACCCAAACAAATAATCGAAAAAACCAACAAAAAGCTCTGTGTTTTATCGAATCGAATTCAATAGAATACAAAAACGATGAGAATTGGAGCACATAGTTGAGACCAGGAGAATCGCTGCAACGACCTGCGGGTGATTTAAATTACGTCACCGCCGTGCCGTATGAAAGTGAATGTGAGTGGTGACGATGCGCTTTAGAGGTTCACGCGCTATCGTGTTGCGTGAGTCACAGATTCGAGTACGGTTTGTGTTGGAGAATAGAGAGTGAGAGATACAGTAGGTGGGTGCGCGTGGGACTGGGAATATGTTTTTTCAGTGGCTTGAAGGGCCAAATGGGCCAAATGGGCCAAAATAATTCTATTTCTTATTTTCTCAAATATATGGGACTTTCTTGTGTATTGGTACTTTGTATCAAAATATAGTCTCCTTTAGAATCTTGACCCTACACGTGTCAAGATATTAGTGATTGATGACTCATATATTATGCGCGGATGTGGAAAATTTGGTAAACTCGAAATCGTATGAAACAGAGTGAGTTGATTGAGATTTGACTGATATCGATCGAAATGATTGAATTAATCAGACGATAAATAATATATAAACATGACTAACGAAATGTTACAAAATAAAGTTAGAAGTTATAAATAAATAAATTTAATATTGAACTCAAAAATTTTATTTTGTATTTTGAAGGAAAAGAAAATTGTGTGTATTTGATAATTGTAAAATCTGTAAAATATTGATTTTGATCATCATATAAAAATTAATAACAATAATAATAATTTAATTCATTGCCCTAATGAATGATATTTGACTAATTAGACCAATGGCCCCAACCCAAGTGTGTGTATGTTTATTTAGGTATTGGATTATTTTATGTTGGTTAGTGACTCAATTATTAATGAACACATAACCCTAAGTTAATCAAATAATTATATATATGTGTGTGTTTGTGTTTGCACGATAAATACTCATTTGGTGCAAGGTTCAATTCATTTTTTAATCTCTTTAGATTACAATGTATTCATTGACTCATACGTGAGATTTTTACTCTCATGCAGAGGTGAATTCCAGTGATACGCATTAATCTTCGTTTAACACGTGTTTTCTTTTGCGATGTCTCAACCATTCAATTTAAAGTCTTGTGTACCTCATTGAAAATACCATTAGACGACTTTGATAATTTGTTTCTCCCAAAAACTATATAAATTTTGCGCAACAATAACATTATATTGTATCTCAAACAACCTTTTATATAATTTAACAATAGCAACAACAACAACTATAATATGAAATAAAATTGCAAATTGTGAACCACAAGCATGAAATTGGTTCATTGAAAAATTGAAATTCATGAAAGATAATACATGGAATTTGGGAGCTTGAAGGTCCTTTTAGGTTTTGGAAGACCCTCAAAACTACTCCATTGATCACCAACAATGCCCCAAATTGTGTACCCTTGATTCATCAATTTTTTTCTCACTTCTGATTTGTACTTGCCAACTTCCAAATATTCATCATCAAGACCCCTACATAGTACGTGCACATCAAAATAGTTAACACAACCAGTATAAAATTGTCAAAATTTTAGTTTACAAATATTCAGTAGGACAAGGGTTGATTTCACTTGATTCCTCGAGATATCAGTTTTAAGTCTCGGTGTTTGCACGCTTGCTGATAAAAAAAATACTTTGGTCGTAAATACCTTAGAGAGAGAGTGGACCATCCATGGAAGCCAACTTTGATGAGGTTGTGAACAGTTGAATCTCTAAGGCACTCTCTTCTAGAAGAAATGAGAAAGATCTTGAGACCTTTGTCTTTCATTTCATGGAATAGATTGAGAGTGTGCTCTAAGGCTGGTGCTTTGCTCTCTCTCATCCATGCCTCCAATGAACTTGCATTCACTTTTTGTCCCCTTTTTTCATCCCCCAATTTTCACATATTAAACACAAATTAATTCACAAGAGATTATATATTAAAAAGAAAAAAAAACAAAGAAGAAGGAAGATCCACTCATTAATTCACGTGTTTTAGTCTGAATCGTTGATTGTAAACTTAAAAAATAATCATTTTATTCAAATAGAGTTGATATTTTGGATTGGAGCCGCATGCACCAAAATTTAACTACATTTTTACATATTCAGATTACACAGATAGATCTAATTACTTTTTGAACTAGGTTTGGCATAAAAGATGTTCTGATTGGGTCGAGCAACTCACGCAAGAACACACTTCTTGACGATCGAGTCAAATAAAGTCTTTTCAATTCAAAATCTAAAAACTTGTCTTAAAATTTAAATGGTCAACTCTACATCCCAATAGCGTTATAAGAGCGAGTAATAAGCTACACTCCATATTCATAATAGAAAAAACTATAGATTCACTAGGTCGATAAGTTATCGAAAGTACCAATAAATCAGTTTCTCGAACAAAAGATCCCGAGATAGAATCTTACGAAGAAAACCCACTTAAAAAAAGAAGAGTAGAGTAAAATCAAATCATTACCCAAAATCATGTTTCTTGAAATATGGCAAAGTTGACAAGAGAGTGTCATCAACATCAAAGATCCAAGCATCCATGCCACCACCATTGAAAGAGCTGCAAGAGCTAGCAAGATAAAGCTTGACCTCCTCCATGGCCATCTCTGAATCAACCTTGTACTGAGAAGATGTCATGTACTTCTTGATGAACTCTATGCACTCTTGAGGCACAACCTCATAGCCCTTTATGTTGTTCACCTCCACATTCATCCTCCAGCTCTCACAGTAGCTCTTCAAGCTTCCCGGTCCGATCCGCCCGACCGGCCTCTTCTTCTGCTTAAGGATGTTCCAATTTGCAGCTGCAGAGGTGGCCAAGGATGTGAGGAAGAGGAGGAGCAATGTGAGCTCAAGATTGTGTGTTCTCTTCATTTTCATAGCTCTTTGTTTAGGAGTGTGTGAGAGAGGCTTTGTGAGTGCATGTTTTATAAATAGAGCAAAGTTGACAAATTGGATTAGATATTAAGGAATCTAAAATTCGATTCACATTTTTACGGATTTGAATTGCATAAAGTAGACTCGATAATGCACAAGTTAAGATTCCAAACTCACGAAATCCGAAACTCAATCCACATTTTTGCGAGTTTTTATTGGAATGAGTGAAATAGATTCGTTAAAATTTTAAATCGGAGAGTGGTCAAATTTGTAAGAATCCACACATTTTACATGTTACGAAATTCGACCCAAAACCCACATCCAACATTTCTTTTGATCGGATTAGGCATTTTCAATCCAAATTTAATTCACACTGATCTAAAATTTGAATATAATTTATTCTAAAAAAGTGTCAGGTCTTGAATACCCGCAAATTCAAATTCAAATTATCGGTTAAAACAAAAAAAAACACCATGATATGATGATGGGTCCTCTTGTCTGTCCAAATCACATGGTGTAATCACTAATTACAGACAATGTAATTATCATTCTACTTTATTTTTGTTTGATCTCAATTATTTCAACCTCACAAGCAAATAATTTTAAATTTTAATTCCTGCCTTTAAAAGTGCCTTTATTTTATGTTCAAAACAATGTTATTAAATTCAGACCACTTTGATTTGATCAGCATCTACTAAATTCAGATATTAACTATGTACTATATTTTTTTTTCTTTAAATTATCTATTTCACATTTGAAGTCACTAATTTTTTAAAATTATCTTGAAAAAAATCATCATCCTAAATATGTCTCAAGAGCAATTAAAATGGTTTGATATATTTTAAATGTTATAATAATTATTATTAATTTTGTGTTTAACAAAAATTAACTAATTTTTCACGTCTATAATATCTAATATGATTAATTTGTATCGTCACGTTATCACAATTTAAAGAAAATTAAAAGAAAAAATATTAAACCCATGTCATAATTAAATACATAGGATACATATTTTTTTTAATTGTACCTAAATTGATGAACCACATGTCATAGTAAAATATATAATAAGTTGGTTACAACTTGTAAAGTTTTGTAATGACTTGCATATTCTATTGTCAAATTTGGTGGACATATATAATCCACACAATATTGACATTTCACATAGTGGAGGGCCCTAAAGAGATGCCAATTAAATTTATACATACATATTCTTTTCTATTATATATATTTTTACTACTTATGTAGTACAATATATCAGTGTTTTTTTTTATCGGCAATAGGTACTTTAAATATTAATCCAAAAGCAGTAACAAAGTACAAGTGAAGGAGCAAACAATAACTCCAATGAAGATGAGAGAAAATACAATATTGAAAGCGTGCTAAAATTGAATAAACCAAAAAATCTTGGAAAAGACCCATGGTTAATGATGATGAATGATGTGGGAGAAGATGTGAGGTTCCCAAAGTCAATCATAAATGAGAGTTAGCTGCACAAGAAGAATAAATGCACCAATGGAGAAATCGAGGTGCAAAATTGAAACTGAACAGTCATAACGGATTTAACGGGAGCGATGCCGGAAGACCACCGACGATGGAAGCATGGCGGCGACGGCGATGGGATCACGGTGGCGACAAAAGCGAGGAAGTGCTTCAGCGGCCAAGGCTGGACGAGAGCTTAAAGGATTTTGCTTAAGCCGGAGCGAAGCCGGAAGACCACCGGCGAAGGGATCACGGCGGCGATGATGGC